>JANHFX010006169.1:0-23713 GCA_027560015.1 Chloroceryle amazona | reverse complement strand
AGGGAGCGAGGGAGGGAGGGAGCGAGGGAGGGAAATCGGCAGTTCCCGGGAGCCTGGTGCTGACAACACGCGCCGCAGGGCACGGACATCTCTCTGGTAGTCGTTTATTTCAGGTTATTTTTATTAGAAAGTTGTTTCAAGTTCAAGACAGACAAGCTGATAAAACACTGCTACGCAACACATTAGACTAAAGGGAGATGAAATCTGATTTCAGCAACAGATCAAGTGTTTGTTGTTGTTGTTTTTCTCTCAAAGAAAGCTGCTGTAGAGGTAATTCTGTCACAGACTTTGCAGCACAAACCGATACGCCAGTTTCTGTCCAACATCAGAATTTGTGCTATAGAAACAAGATGTTGTATTGGACGTTTTGGAGAACCTAGTGACTGGAGCACCAATAGAGAGGAAGAAAGATTGAAAAGCTTTATTTATGTACATTTCCTATGCACAGCATCTGATGCTGTTAATCAGTAGCCTCCAAAGACTGTAAAATAGAGCATTTGAAAGCTTAAGATAACTCAGTTTCTCTTTCAATACATACGAAATATATTTTGCTATAAAACTATTGCTTTCAGTATGAAGAAAAACGAAATACACCTTTACATTGTAGGGATATTACAGGGCTGTGCTTCATCAGCTCCTGTGCAATCTCTGCAAGGTATCAAAACAAGCTGAGGTTTTCCTGTAACAAATGAAGCTCCCACTGAAGTCAGTTACTTGAAGAATTAGACAAGGGAAGTGTTAATAATGATGTTTAGAGATATCATAAGGACATCAATTTACATCTTAATGCTTTAGAACAAACTGTTTGACAGGAGAAGAAAATGTGCGTGATGTTCTTTCGGAATTATCACCTGGAGGGATTGGATCATTTGTCACTCTTGTCTGAAAAGGGCCCAAAGGACAGGACTCAGCGGGTACTGCTGCCGACTTACGCAGCAGTCACTGTGTGCACACAGGCACTGGAGTTTGTAGTGAAATCCCAGCATGCCACTGGCGCGTGAACTGTCTCTGAGGAGTTTAGATGCTGGTTTGGATTTAGCTACCTTGGAAAAGCTTTCCTGCTGAAGACATACGGTGTAGTTGCTTGGAAATGATTTTGTACTGCCAACAGAAAGATTTTGCACTTTCAAGAGCTGAAATGAAAGAGCAGCAGCACAATAAACTGTGGGCACTGCCTGACCAGTTTTGATGTCAACCCCGCCTGTGACATCTGAGCATTTAAAGAGGGCTGCTCAGGCTAGTCAGTGGAAATTGGAGTTGCTAACTGGCTCTGATCTAAAAGCAATAGGAGAGAATTTGACACGGGAAGAACAGCTGTATTTTCTGTCCCTTAAGGAGTTAAAAGACTTTGGAGTTTTCTCTGCATCTTGGTAACTTAAATATATTATGCACCTCCCAACAGCAGAGAACAGCAGGCACCAATAAAAGAGGCTGTATCTGGATTCTCTCAGAGGCACTAGTAGAAGTGTAACGTTGATTTCCAGCTCGATTACACCAGTAACTTAGAGAACTAAACCAGTAACTGGTACCACTCTGTTCCTGATCTGCAGAATCCCGTATACCTACCTAGCAGTAACCCCCCCAGTATAAGCAGTAATTATGCTCAGATAAACAAATACACTCTTCAGAGGAAGAAAAAAAACCCACGAACCCAAAATGCTTCAGCAGGAAGTTAGGTTGCTGGAGTCTGAACGTAAAGGTTTCTTTGTTCCACTCCTCCCTGTTTTCACAAGGCACTTAGATGGTTTTGTACTTGTGGGGGAGTGGGGGGCTGGCGAAGCAACACCTGTTTCTGTGAGCTGCCTTTTTATTCGGTGCATCTCCAGAGCAGGAGCGGGCATCTGCCAACTTGAGAAGCAGTGAACAAGTAAATTTGAGGAATTAAAACCAATTATATGTAGATGTGTTTAAAAATAAATAAAAGTTTCATTACAGGTGGGAGTGTAACAGAAGGAAATAGCTTTATTTGCAATAAATGTATATCCCTGTAGGATAATAATCTTGGAACCTGAGCCACTGGGTTCCCTACTGGGATATTTTTACTGGTTTACCCAGAAAGCTGTCTTGCTCTGAATGGCAAAAATGACACTAGGCACTGGTTCCTTCTTTCTGTCATTGCTACCTTGCGAGAAAACCCCCAGGCTGTACACTAGCCCATGATCTGTTTAGAGCTGAACCAATCATAAGAACAGTCTCGAGCATAGCTGGGATCCTGGAAATTGCATTGGCTTTGTCACTTGTCTGCTGGGAGAAATTTACTATCTTAGTTTCAGCTGGAGACCATGGATTTGCTGCCAGTGTCATTCCCCCACGTGCGCCTTTCTTAAGAGCAGCCAGTAGTTCAGAGCTTTATTTCCTGGTCTGAGCCTTGCAGGAAGTTCCCAGCCCTACTTTCATGTGGCATCCAGAGCTAATGGGCTGTGGATGGAGTGATAGAAGCCTAACTCTTCTTTGGCATGCAATAGAATATCTCCTTGTCAGCTGGGTACCTGGAGCAAGGCCCAGAAACTGCTGACACGGCAGTTCCTGCCAACATTTAGTGCAGAGCTGTCTCAGTGTCATAGTTTGTGGTTGAACAATTTGAAAAGAGAAATGATGTAAAAGAGAGCAAGATGTGTCAATTAAATTTGGTACATGGAACAGCAACGGCATTTCTAATCCTGAAAGAAACAGAAAAGTGATGAGGGTTTGAATTTCTGGGGGAAACGAGAGATAAATATCACGAGGGATGTCTGTTCCACGCAAGCAGGCGCATTAGAACGTATGCAATTCCTGAAATCCCTTGTTTCCTTTGTGTTTCAGTGGAATAAACACCCCATGGCTCATAAATGCCAAGTCCTGTTAGACATTACGGACTGTTTCAGTGGGATAGGTAGTTGAGCTGAACATCCCCATCACGCATGGAGCAACTGCATCACAGATCTGAACTAGTGATCATCAGAGAGACAGAGCTGCCGTGTGGATATTGGTAGCAAAAAGCAGTTCTCTGAAATGGTGAAATATCTCGAGTAAGCCAACACTGGAAGAGATTCGTAGCCTTTGATGTGATTTATTTTCCCCTTCTGGGGGCAACCTTTCTCCTTTCTAGGCTGTTTTAAAAGGAACATACTCCTATGAATAAATATGACAAATAAAAAAATAAAAACATAGAGACAAACGATGTAAACTCAGGCCCTGAGGTATTTCAAGCACACAGTGTAATTTTTATACCTGACATGCAATCTAAAGGTGCCAGTAAGAAAATTGACTTTATGGCTCTGTGAAAATGTCCCGTCTTTCTCTCCTGCCTTATACCCAGACGAAAGGGCGAGAGGCTGAGGTAAGAGTCCCATGGAAGCTGTGATAGTCACAGAAGCAGAAACAGAGGATATTAAAGTGCTGCGTGTCTTTCCCTGACCATCTGCACTCTTCAGTCTGCTTCCACAGGCCAGGTAGATTCTACAGAGCATCTGACAAAGCTGCTGCTTTTCTGGGTATAGGCTCCACTCCTGCACCAGCATACACACCATGAGGAGTCTTGCAGGATAAAGGGACTTCTGAATAAAGATTTTAGTGGCCCTCTTAACTCAGAGATTTCCAATATTTTTTAATGATTTTTTTTAACGTCTCAGGCTAGCTTGGGAAGCTTAAGCACACTTTACATTGCAATTGCCCCCCAAATGACTGCATTATCTTGCCAGCTTCCCACCTCTTTCCCTCTCTTCCTTTCGCCTGCATCTCCTTGGACATGTCTCCTCCCCCAGAGCTTTCTGCATTTGCGTGAAGGGTCCAATCCTAAATAAACCCCAAAATTCAGTCTCTGCATGACAGTGAAGTCAATGGCTCTACTCACATGAATTAAAGTTTTATGGGGCAGGCCCTTAGGCATTAAAGTTGGTTGTTTTCTTTTTAATAAAGTCCAATTTTATTAATTCTACTCTGGTCTTTGGAAAGAACAGTTACAAAACGGATTATAGGTCTTACTGTTTTACAATGGCATTTGTTCCTCTGCCAATTCTTGGCAGCCAGGTCAACATGAAAGGGTTTCAGGCGCTGTCTGTAGACCTGCAGGCGTGTGTTCACTCCTGCAGAGTGAGCCTCTGGAAGAACGTGCCTGCAAAGGTGCACACACAACACCTTCCATCTGCACGTACTTACCTAAGCAAGGTACTGCAGAGACAGGGACCCGCTCACAGGCAGATATATTTGTAAGGAGAGATATGCATTGCTTATACAATGTCTAGAGATGTGTAAACTCTTAACTGCACATATACAAACATTAAAAGTCAAATTAGTCTTAGATGCACCTTTGCTTTTTTTTTTTCCCCATTAAAAAGGACATTTTAACCCCCTTTTTTTGTTCACTTCGGTTTTACTGTAACTAATACAATTCACCTGCTCACCTAATGGGATATTTTCCTCTCAGTGTGTTAAAGCACTAATTAAAATGCATTACAATTATTAAATTGGGTAGAAGAGCACTTCTTGGAAAGCTTAGTCTGGAACTCCTGGAACGTAGTTGTGCAGTGAAAGGTTTAGATCATGTCTCTTGTGTTACGGATCACACAGCACAGAACCATGCTGAATATCATGCCAAAGATCTAGAAGAGAATGGATGCAATTTAGGGATCTACTTACAAACCAGTAATAAAATAGTCTGCATATCAGAACAATCTGAAGGTTCTTATGGCAGAGTAGCAAGTGACTGCTTCCATTTACAAACCCCGAGATACCAGACAACATAAAAGAGATTTCACTGATACTCAAAGCCAAGTTTTCCTCTGCTCGCACTGTTCTCACTGGTCCTTGTTCTAAATGCTAAGGCCAGCATAACAGCCCTCCTTAGTAAGTCCATGAACCTCCTGCTCTTCAGAGCAGCTGAATTTCTTTACTAATATTCTGGCTCCTCATGCTGCTTCAGCCTGCTGCTGCTTTCTGAGTCTGAAGGAAGTTGTGCGTGCTGGAAAATGCTTTCTGTTGAAGGCTGTGTTGGATACAGGCTGCCCACTCCTGCATATCCTTGCAGCAGGGTGACATCTGTTGGTCACAGCTCTGGTCCGAAGGAGCAGACCTCGGGAATACAACACACGCTTGTGGGAGGAGGGGGACTGTCAGGAAGGTTGCTGATGCTTTGATGACACAATTCGATGGAACAGCTACCTGAAACTAGGTGCTTACTCATTTAAGAAAGAAACACTGTCCTGAAAACTATGCAGTTTAAAACCTGCTCCTTTAACAAAATCCATACTGATCTGTGAGCTAGGAAGTATGTTTATAAGCTACCCTTCCCTTTGAGCCAGTCCTACAGCCAGCATTTTCCTGGAAAGCCATTGCTATACAAAGGGTGCGTGCTCTCTACTCCTGAAATCTAAGCAGGGGATCCACAAAGGGCCTAAAGCACCAGTTTTTTTGGTATAGATGAAATGCTGCTATGGCCTTTTGCTTTTCAGTTCTGTTCACGTGCGCTCTGCTGTCCTAGTACTGCAACAGAATAAAACTGCTATTTGATAATAACTTCGGTCTCTGTCTAAGGACACAACATGAACTGGCAAAGTGAAGTCACGCAAATCTGCTTGTGCCAAAGTGGGCAGTTCCCAGAGAGAAGACAGTAAAAGGGGTAAGAACAGCTGCACCTGGGAGGAATCGCCAGCTGCTGCAAAACACCCTCCACAAAGCCTTGAGTAAGGGTACTGGGCTCTTACGTCTAAGAGCACGAGCGTGGGTTTACTCACTGTGATGCCAGCAATTGCAATTCCAACAATTCCAACTAAATGCAGATTAGCATCGATTACATTATGGATCTCAACCAGGCAGCTCTATGAAAAACAAAATGGAAAGATTTTTACTCCTAGAAAAATATACTCCAACCAACTCTGCCAGCTCGTCTCATTAACCAACAGATAAAGATGAAATAGATGATTACGGTCACTGTCCTAATTCGTACATCCATGCCTTGTGTTTTGTTGCACAATGTGAAACAGCATATTCCCTTTTCTAGGGACACGTCTTTACTCTTGCCTGTGCAGGCTGACACAGGTCATGTGCTTCCCATCACTTTTCCCTACATTTAAAACCCTTTATATGGTGGTTACGCTTGGCCCTTCAGATGGACATCGTAGTTACGAGCAGATTCCACAAAAGACAGAAATAACACTGTCATCAACAAAGTTTCTTTCTAGGCAGGAGTCTCTGTGCACGATTAAGGCAGGAACCTGCCAGAATTCAGCCTTCACGGGGCTTTTCACTGAGGACCTTTTCATTTATGCCCTTCCCGCTTTTCTTTCAGATGCCGTACTATTGTCTCAGCTACCATGGGATGCTACGAGCCAGCTTCAGAAATGAGGGCCACACATCTTCAATATGATGTCCAACTTCTACCTCCAGTCTGCTCCATTCCGTAAGGAATTCCATGCTGAAATTTGCAAGGTAAAAAGGAAGTTCTTCCTTTCTTTCACTTACAGAATGTCTCCAGTGTTACTAAATAATTGACATGAAAAAGTGATTAGAAGAATCAGAACAGAGAACACTTGCCTTTGGCATCTGGATATTCTCTGGGCAGGGTAATCCCATTTGTTGTTCCATGTTATCTTTACCACAGCACTGGAGCTAGATGAGAGAGAGAGAGATGAGGAATCAAAGGGGGAACCATAGACTTGTTTCCTACCGAAAGTGAGACAATAAATAACTAAAAAAAAAAATAAAAATACACATCAAGTCATAAATTTATTCCCTATGTTAACTGCTCCCTCTGGTAGAGTTCCAACTGTGTGGGCCAGAATTCTCCAAAATGTTTCAATTGTCTGAAGCCATAGCAAAAAGGACAAATGTGTGTTAACAACAACTTCCAGAAGGGGTTTTTATCACACTATCTCATAACAAAGCAAACAAGTGGATTCTGTAAAAGCAGATCCCTGGCTTACAAGGAAACGGGAGCTGTTGAAGGGAGAAAGCAGAAAGTTCAAATAGTGCACAAGCTACAGCAGAGAATGCTAGAATATTTCTGACAGAACATAGTGCTGGGTTTGGAGACAGTAATAAATCAGAGTATTTCAGAGGGTTTGTTTTTCCTGTTTGCCTGTCTCCCACAAAATGCTTGGAATTCCTCTTTGGGTCAAAAATAACAGCCATGGGAGGACAAAAGGGTCTGAGGTTGTGAAATGTTTGTTCTAAAGAACGTGGGAATGCTGTAAGGAGCAACAAAGCTTGGGTTTGATCTCTGTGGGAGGTGGTGCAGATACAGGATAGATACAAATAGGATTCAGGAAGTCACAGGTTCTACTTCTGATTGAGACACTTAACTTTTTGGGTGGCCTGAACTGAGTCACACATGTGCTTTTGTTTCTTAACCTACGTGGTTCGGTCAGTGACAGCATCTGCCACACTGTAGGTCCTGGGACATGGGTCACAGGCTTTTCTCCAACACATGCAGAGATTCAGACCTTTCTATCTCTCTCTGTATTTGTGAGTACTTCTTCTTGGAGTTTAATGTTTAAAAGGGCCATAATAGTAATATCTTCTTGCACAACAAAGACCAGACACATGAGCTGAAATGTAAAAGCCTGGCCATTTTTACTTTCAAAGGTAGGGATCACTTGGGATCTGAAAAACAGAATTCTGACAGAGCCATCAGGAAACCTGGTGGTGAGCCTCTGGCTCTATTTTGCGTAACACTCCGTTCTATTCTTTCATACCTCAGTGGAGGGTATTTGGAATTTTAAAGGATAATGTGACAGGAGAGGAGCGGTGCACAGTATTAAAGTTGGGGACTACTCACAGCCACGTGGTAGTGATAGATAGTCCTGTTGACCTTCCCCCCTGGGTTTTTCATATAGTCATCATAAATGTCTTCATAGATTTTCTGGGCTTCCTGTATTGCCTGCAGAAATCAGACTTTCCAAGTGAGTGGCAAATAAATCTTACCCCCAATCCAGTGCAGATTTCCAGCTTGTGTCATCAACCTCCAGAGCAGAAAGTTACACCTGGCAAACTGAAGTATCCTGACTGGAAAGACAGGAGGTTTTGTGCCATCAGACCGATGGCATTCAGAGGGACTCTGCATGGGTCTGAATGCACATAGACTTCATTCTGTATTCTGGTTAAACACCATTGGTTGGAGAAGTTCAGTGCTTGAATTTGCTTGTCCTTAGCCCAAGCAATACCCTCCTGTCATACAGTTCTGTTTGGTGTTCCTTGTGGATGTAAGGCTGAACCACACCTGCAGATGTTCTGGTTTTCTCCAGGGGGGCAAAAACTGCATCCCATTCTTGTGAGAACTCCAGATAAGTATATCAGAGAGTATTCCTGGGAAAAGCCTCCTGGAATGTTTTCCAGTGCAAAAGCCAGACTGCAGGTCAGTCAGCACTGGAATCTGTAACTGCCCCATTATTACATTAGAAGCTGCTTTCTACTTACCACTTTCTTGCCTATAAAGGCAAATACTCCAGCAGTGATCTCAGCTGCAAATATCACCAACAAGCAAGCAAAGAACTGCAGAAGAAGGAGAGAATGTTATATTAATATACCTTGCACAGTTCTGCTCTATATGGACCACCAGTCAGCCCCTCATCCTTGCCCAGGCCTCAACAGCCCACACAGTAACTGGAAGAAAACCAGTAAGCAGGGTCTGTAGCTGGGGTGTCGAGTCAGATTTATTGTAACATGGAAACAAGGGTGGAAATGGCAAATATGTGGCTCAGGTGGTAGCTTCAGAAAAGACAGAAGGTACTTCCAGGAAATACGTCACAAGAGACAAGCGATGGAACTTCCTCATGTATGGAATCTGCAATAGCATGGTGGCCAGAGATGCTAGATTAGCCAGTTAAAGGGCATAAGACATTGCAGGTCTTGACAGTAAAGAGCTTTCCACTACTGACAGAAAGCACATGGTTTTGACTGATTTTCTTATGCAGCCCAGGCCCTTGAAACCTTTTACTTACTGCTCCAAGTAAGCACTGAGACTCCCGCGCTGCTCCACAGCACCCAAAAAATCCAACTGTGGTCATGAGAGCCCCTGCTCCCACCAATACATAGAGTCCTATGAAAAATCAGAATCAGACAAGAACTTAAGAAGGTTTCTCTTCCCGAAGTCCGACACCTATTTTGTCAAAACCACACATTTGTAAGTTACAATGGTCTCTGGCTCTCACAAAGAACACCTGTAACACAGAAAATTTCCCTCGCCACAAAAGCAGACCAAGGATTTCTTCAGAATTCTTGGAGAATCTCATGAAGATAAGTGAGAAGACTTCCATCTCCCAAGGTTCCTGTCTCAAGGGCAGCTCAGTCCAGGAGGAACATCACCATACAATCCAGAACCATCCTATAACTGTTCAGTGAGGAACAAGGCAAAAAAATAAATAAATCCAACATTAGAGAGGGCTTATTTCTGTGAAACCTGGGGCTGGAAATGGGCTGTTCTGCTATGGAGGGGTGGAACTTAAAAAGCAACCTGGCAGCTATGCTCTATCTGTTGGCTGGCAGTACATAAAAAGGACAGCTGCAGATCCTCAGGAAAGCTCACACTACCGTGTGATCTTCCCCTGAAATCAGTGATTTGGCTGGGGAAAAACTGATTGCTGTTGGAAAGAAGAGGATGACTGGGGGAACCCCTTGAGAGCTGTTAGAGGAGGTGAATGCAACAAGGAATTTGCACCCTCTGGCAAAATAATGAGTTGGAAGAACGTCCTGGGGGAGTTGCTAAGATTAGCAATAGTCCTGAGGTTGGTCACTGCAGAGAATGAAAGCTTGTCTGCAGTTCAGAGATGTGCGGTGTGGCATCTTCCTTTTATGACGGGGAGCTGCTTTGCTGCCTGCTGGGCAGGCATATTCCAGCATCATTACTTTTTTCCCCCTCTGACACACCGATGCAAGTGCCAGAACAGGAGATAGCAGCAGTTTTAAAGGCCAGTGTGAGCAGTGCATTGTGATA
This sequence comes from Chloroceryle amazona, assembly GCA_027560015.1. NCBI lineage: Eukaryota > Metazoa > Chordata > Aves > Coraciiformes > Cerylidae > Chloroceryle > Chloroceryle amazona. The sequence goes on along the minus strand of JANHFX010006169.1, from coordinate 13,806 downwards.
GTAAACAGGCAGAATCACAGAACCAGACAAATTACATCAGATACTAAAGAAAAGTGATTCTGTATGAAAGCAGTAGAGTGTCTTAAGTCTTAGAGGTCAAGAACCTTGTTGGCATGGCATTTCATGACACACACTGCCTTCGCCTGAACTGCAGGATACCCTCCCACCTTGCCTTATGTCAGTAGGCAGAACCGGCTCTGTAGCGACCACTGGCAACGCGGCATCGCCTTCATCTTCTGGCCACTCACAGCTAAGTATTTGCAGTCACTGAATCATTTAGGGAGTGCTCAGAGACACCTTAGTCACCCTCCTCACAAGACTGCATTGCTGAATGGACTTGAGGCTGCTGGCTCAAGGAGTTATCTGTGTGCAGACGAATGATATAAAGAAAGAACAGCAGATAGTGGATCATCAGACTAAACACATTAAGAGGATAATGAAGCCATGTGGGTATGAGACTGTCAGCAAAGACCAGGCCTGAGACAAGCACAGAACTTGTCAGATATCGGTGTAGTCCCGTATAAAGTTAAGGATCTAGGACTTTAGCTATGTTCAGAACTTGACAGGACAAAAACTGTAGGGATAAGGGGAATAGCACTCATGTCTAGCACCTGTAAACCTGCTAGAAACACTCCCATTCTACAGGTTGTCTGTTGGTTGGTTGGTTTGTTCTTTTTGTACAAGCTTTATCTAGGACAAGAGGAAACCAGAGCACAGAATCTTTCCTCATTTGTAACTTAGATGCTTCACCAGTGCGATCCAACTGTTCACGTGCAGTGTTGGTTCCCATCAGAGCACAGCAGCTGTGTTTGTGCCTTGTCTCTGGCTATGATGTCAGCCACAGTAGACAGGCTCAGTGCAGTGCCTTGTCTTGTGTGGGCAATGTGGAGGACAGGCAGAAACCTGTCATGACAATCCACTGCTGGAAAAAACCCCTTCATTTCCCTCATGCTGTTGTGAGGGGACAGTGGAGCTCCAGACTGTACACACTAGAGGGCACAGTGAGCCTTGCTCCCAGCTTTGACTGTGCAAACTTGTCATGAGAACGCTCAGTATCTTCAAGTACCCCTTTAAATATTATTTTAAAACCTGACACAAGTATTTAGGGTTAACAGAGCTCCTTATGGTTAGCAGGCCTTCTGTAACTGAGACTAGAAGGCCCTACAAATGAGTTTGCAGTGATTGTTAGAAAAATGAAAAAACCCCAAACTGTCGATAGAGGAGTGCAGAGCATCCAGATACTCTACCACACAGATGCAGCCTGCTTGGACTGGTGTCCAAGCAACTTTCCGCCTGCTGCCCGTTCACTGGCACGTCACTGTCCAGTCACTGTCTATCAGCCACGTCTATCCCAGTGTTGTGATCCTTCCCCTCCCCTCCATCCTTCTCGTCCCCAGTACCCGTTTTGTGCCAGGGCACTGTTGCTGAGGAACAGAGTCTGCTAAATAGCAATAAACCAATTCTAATTAATATGGCTTTGCCAGGGCTGCGATGCCAGATACGTGGGATTTGCTGTGGACTGTGCTGGCAGCTCATAGGAAGTATTTTCTGGACTTCTAATATTCAGCATCTTGTGATTTATTAGGACTCTCCGAGTCGAATTCTCCAAGCTAACCCTCGTACGCATATTCACAACACAGTGGTTTTTACTGAGAGAGGGATATACAAAGATACATACAGCTCAGGAGAGAAAGGTCAACCCCTCGTGGAAGATGGATTGGAAAAGACAAAAAAAGTTCTCGCAGGTGTAGAACCTCCCGTTTCAACTGCCAAACACAAAACCTGCCATTTTCTGAGATCTCCACGGTAACAAACAGAGCGTAATTACAAAGATGTTTCCTGCACCCTTTGCATGTCACTCCCTACTCCCCTCCCTGTCGTTACTTAGCAGGCAACTTAGCAGGGAGACTTTCTGATTAACAAGACTGAAAAAGAACTCTGCCCGTTTCTTTCTTGTTGCTTCCAGCTAGCAAAGAGAAAGCTCTCTGAGGTTCAGGGGTGAGACCACTCTTAGGAATTTGGACTTGCTTTTGTCTGAGAAACTGACTTCACATTTCACTTGCATGACTCACAGCTAAACCGCTACCTCAATCAGAACTTCCCTTTTAAGGCGTGTTACAGGAAGAACTCACCACTCACTAAACAAAGCTCAGCTTGCTGTGTGTACGACCACACAGCTGAGCCAGCCAACACTTTAAAACCACCACCTTCTTCCATCTTCTCTTCAGAAGAGTTCGTTCCAGACTTTGTCCCTTCTCAGTCTGGGACTAGTAGTTGCTGATACTCGGAGAGCTATATCTAGATGGAAAATATGGATGATACTTAAAACCAAATCCACAGCACTAAAGATGTTTTTACTATCTGTACACATTTGTAATCTTCCACTCAGGAATGAGACGTGCAGAGTACCTAATAACAAACTGATTTCCCTTATGACAAAAGAACAGAGCATGAAGAAGAGAGGTGGGAAGCTCATACTTCAGCCATGGTTTCATTTTGAAAAAAAAACCACCCGAATTTGGAAAGCAGTAAAGCAGCAGCTTTTCTATATGCTTGGTATTTTGATGCATCCCATAGGGAAAATAATTATTTCCTGAAAGGAAAATGTCTAATGGGGATATTCCCTGTAAAAATTCCAATAGGAAGGATTCCCCTTTTCTACCAGACTTTACTTTGCAGTTACAAGGGGAGTTATAAATTTACCTGGCAATCTTAGAGCAGCCTGTGGCTCGCAGTATGGAAGAATGACAATGCCACAACTTGGCAGAAGGCTCTGGATTGGCACCTATGTGGCACAGAGTTCTGTAAGATACTGTTTCCTCTGGCTAGGAGCACACAGACCCTGCTGGGGCTGTACTTGGAGATGGCAGATCTGCAAGGGTGAGGAAGCATCTCAAGAAGGATAAATGGTATTCTGTGTGTCATTTCTGGGTGAATGAAACCATTGTGGTTAGTAGTGAATACAGAATTTCATCATTTGAGACTAGGTTTAAAGAGAAGGATGGAATTTTATAGCTGCTGACTGCAGTATGTTTTGATGTGTATCTAGAGTGAGGGGGGGGGGACCAGCCCCAGTTTTAGAGAAATGAGGAGTGAAGTCTGCAAGGCTCCTGTCCTTTCTGCCTTACAGAAATTTAGAACCACTCGCAAGGTAACATGCAAATTTATGCATAACTAAACTGAAAGGAAATGTCACCAGTTCCTTCGTCTGTCAGATGGCACTCAGAGTAACAACTGTATCCTTAGAACCAGGGTCCCTCTGTGCTCCCCTTACAGAGAATCACGACAGGCAGAAGTGTCTGCTGCCCGTGTTCTAGCAACGGAAGGGGAACATTACAGCACAAAACAGGCAGGTAGGAACCTGCCAGTGTGAACCTTGGAACCATTCTTATTTCAGACAATGCACGAGCCATCACCACCACCACCAGACACACTGTCAACTGCCTAGGATGGTAGAAATCTAATTCCAGAGTCTGGAATAGAACCCACTTCCAGAGTTGTTTTTTGGATTTTGTGTGCGTGTGTTGTTTTGTTTTCTAAATTTTACTGATGGCTTTGAGATACAGAACCCTGCCTAGAGCCTGCTGCAAAGAGCAGGAGCAGACACACATGCGCTGTCTCTCTGCCTGGCTTTATTTCACATGGCTTTCTTGTTTACCTGGCTGCTATGGTCACTTTCCATTTTACATAATTCAACTTTTTCTTTTTTTGGGCCGAGTAACTAACACTGAACAAACAGCAACTGTTCACCCTCCACTGAGAAAACAAGAAGCTCTGTTCTTGGTATAAAGCATCCAGAGGCAGCAGTGACAGGAGTCCCAGAACTCAGACATGACTTGAAGAGATGGTCCTGAGGTTGTATGTGTGTTACAATATGGGAGGCAGATGTGCTCATCCACAGAAGGACTGAGGCTCTCAAGCCCTCGCTAGGGCACCAAGGAACCTGTAGTGCAAATGCCCTACTGGAAAAGGTGAGAAACACGTGTAGGAGTAGGAAATAACAGGCCAGACAGGAATAGCTGTGGATGTTGTCAAGTAAAAGGGGCCAGTCTCTTTTCAGTGGTGCCCTGTGATAGGATGAGAGGGAAACATGAGAAGTTCCAAGTTCCACCTCAACATGAGGAAAAACTTCTTCACTGTGAGAGTGACAGAGCCTGGAACAGGCTGCCCAGAGAGGTTGTGGAGTCTCCTGCTCTGGAGACTTTGAATACCTGCCTGGATCTGTTCCTGCTCTGGCAGGGGGGTTGGACTCTCTGATCTCCAGAGGTCCCTTCCAACCCCACCATTCTATGATGTTGCGTGTGGCAACAAAGGGAGTTTCTGAAACAGGCTTGTTACTAGATTGCCATTTTTCTGTTAATGGATGATTAGTATATTAATCTATAAAATACATTTATAAAACTGGAGAACAGAGGCAGAGTCCTCTGAAGGAAGATGAGTTTCTGGAGAATTGGAACATACCCTTAATTTGAGCATAATGCCCAGACATAATTACAAGTCTTCTGTGAATTCAAAGGGTTAATCTTTCTGTAACCACAGAAGCACACCAGTCAGTTTGTAGGCTTCTGCTGATGTACAAATCCTGAATTTCAGTTTAAAAGCAACCTCACTGTAATGTAACATCCATCCCAGGCCACTGCCTCCCCCTTCCCACAGAATACCAGCACTTGTTACTTATCCTGCTCACGTGCATCTCACAACCCTAAATAATTACACCCCAAATTCACACAAGCCAACGTTTGTCAGCTGTTACCTTCCTGGCAGTCTCCGAAGGCTCTGTGGGTATCTCCTTCACCCTAGGCCAAACTTCTCTGAGTCAGATACAACCAACACACCTGCATTAGGTGGCTCTGTACAGCTGAAATTCACTGAATCCCGTGGCAATGGAGTCTGCAATTTACTGGTGAGAATAGTGTGAGAAACTTCTTAATATGGAAGTAGTTCATAGTGCATAGGATGATAATAATCTCATCAAACTTCTTTTTCTAGCTTTATTGTATCCTTTTTGACTGGAACCACATACAGCATTCAAGATACTGAGTGCACTGGAGATTTACACAATGACATTACAATTTTTCAGTTGAAATCTAACTCCCTGACATTTACATGGCCTTTTGGACTGCAGCTGAGCAAAGCACTTTTGTCAAGAGAACTGACAGCGAGTCTAAGATGACATTTCCGTGTGGTTATAGCTAATTTAAAGGCTGTCATTGTTTCTACTGCTTAGATTAACTGTTAACCACGTGCATCACTTTGCTTTATTGATACTGTATTTCATTTGCCTTTTTAATGCTCAGTCATTTGGTATTCTGAGATCCTCTCACAATTCTCTGCAGTCCCCTCTAGATCAGGACGTTTCCATGCAGAGATCAACAACAGAGATACATTTCTAATGCTTAAATGCACAGGCAGCAAGCCCCACAAAACGAAGTAGGGCCATAATGCGTTGGTGGAAATCTGCCACCCCCACAGCAGCGAAAGGTAGGATTCTGCAGGCAGCTGTCTTTACCCACCAAAGTGCAGATAAAGGGCTGGAACACAACAAGCCAACTCAATAAAAACCCTCCCTGTAGATGCTTTTGAAGTGGCACACCCTAAAAAGGAGCTAAGGGATTTTTTGCTGCTGTTATTTTTTTCCAGCAGACAAAAAGCTTTCCTCTTAACAGATCCATAGTGGACAGTCCCATTGTATTCCCAGCTCTGTCAGAATGAGACACGACACAGGACATTCCCCTTGGGATACAATGGGTTATATTGTTTGGTTCTTTTTCTAGAAACGACTTTAGAGACTGGCATCTAGAGCAGAGTTGAGTCCTTTCAAAGAGAGGATGTATCAAAACCAAAGCGTGTAACTGAAGAAAGCCTGAGCATTCCTGGAGCAAGGGGGAACTTCTTGATGTCTTTTTCCTTCATGCAAGACCAGTGACAGGTTTATCCCCAGTCACCTAAGTCACTTGCTACAGGTGGCTGTTTCTGGACAAGCAGAAGTGTTGAGCCTGCGGTGCTGGACTCTGGGCTGTGCTTGGGCAGTGACCAGAATCAGACAGGACTGCTGATGATCCCTCACTGAGGTAGGCTGAGGGAAACCCCGCGTACTCAGTGAGTGGAAGCGCCAGAGTTCAGCGTTCACAGCAATGCAACCAGCAGGCAGGCACCCGGGTGACTTGTAGCTGCCAGAGGAAGAAGAGGGTGGGTGCATCAGAGAAGGAAATGGTGTAATTGTCGGTTTAACAGTTGCTGCTGTGTGGAACGGGCTCACTTTTAGATAGCTACACACGGAGTAGGGTAGGAGAAAGGTTTCTCCAGGAGGACAGTTTAACAGGCAAATAGCATAAAGTGCATCGTCCTGCTTAAGTGATTAATTAAAAAAAAAGCCTCCTGAATCTCAAATATTGCAAATATAAACCAATCAACCTGAAGTAGATGGACAGATTACTCTGACAGGCTTCATTAGCTTCTTTTGTCAGAATTCTGTCTTTGTGGTGGCCTTGCCTTTACCCTGCCAGGCAGGATACTGACTCTTGGGAACTGATTGTGAGGTTCTGTGATCCAGCACAGAGACTAAGGGACCTTTAAACCACTTTCTGTTTAAGTAAAGGTTTTTTGGGGGATGGTAGTTGTGGTGTCATATTTTTAAGTATATTTCCAGTGCAGCAGCTTTTGTTTTCCATTCAGGGCCACTGATGGCTTTTTCTAAACCACGCTCCCTCAACTGCAGAAGAAGAGGCCTGCACACAAAATTATAGGAAGAAAGACAAGTTCATTGCTTAAGTCTTTAGAACAGACTAAAAGCCTCTCCAATACACATGATGGCAGGATGATTTGATGCTCCTCTTGTGGTATTGCATCTCTACACAGAGGTTACTTTGCCAATAGCTCTCATTTTAAAGGCTGATAGACATGGAAAGGCTATGAGTTTTGGCAAGAGGATAGTGTTGACTAGGGGTATAGAGCTTGACTCCAAAATACATGAATGGAACTATAACAGAACAAGGCACAGGAGCAGAAAACTGCAGTTTACATGGATTTAACTGCTGGCTAACTCCTGTTTGTATGGGCACCCGCTACTATGGAGAAAAACTACTAATATCCTTCAACACCAGACATGACTTCATATCCTAAGGCATGCGCCATCTAACTGTACCTTTCAGAGCCAGAATGATCACTCATGCTCTCACAGACACCAAGAAAAAGCCACAGCCACCCTGAAATTCCTATCCACAACTGGTTTGGCCCTGATGAATGCCTGGACCACAGACTGGATCATGGAGCTGGAGCAGAGAGAATGTAACGTAGCAGAAAGATTGTGATCTAGATGTGCAGGAGAAGCAATGCTTCAGTGCTGCCAGTTATGAGAGGGAGTCATCCAGATTGATTCATTCACATTCATCAGTTTTTGTTCCCACTCCTTATGGGACTTGTTGACTACGTGCGCTGTTTCTGTTGCTACCGGCAGTGATGTGACCCTCTGCACTTCATTTATTAGGGATATGGAGAGCTTGTCCTCCGTGTTGCCCAATAAAACAAAGGAGAAGTTCTTCTTCATCAATCAAAAGCAAAGAGGGGAAATAGGTATCTTGAACTGACCCTTAAAAAGTCCCTGGGTTAGTTTTTACTTCCTAGATGCTCAGCTTGCACTCCACAGGCCCTTTGTCTTCGCTTCTGTGCTTTAGGTATTTTTAAATTTAAGAACAGCACTACCACAAAGAATTAATCAGGGACCAATTAATTGTGAGACAGCAGTGCTTACATCTTGGGTTCACACAAACATCTCTCTTTTCCTTCTGATTGTTGCAGACTTTCCTGCCCAGTAAAAAACTCTCGAGAGTCTTGGTAGAGTCGTCTCAAGAAGGATGAGCAATCCAAGGGAATTCCCTTTACTCTGCATTTGGTCAGTACAGTGTCACTGACAACTCAGATAAAAGAGGTAACTGCCCAGCTATTGACCTTTGATGATTTTTTCTTTTCTCTCAAGTACAGCTAAGAGAGGAATACATGAAATCTACCAGAGGTGAACTGGAGTAGAACAGGAAAGCTACAGTTTTGCCTCATCACTTGAAGCAGAGACACAAAAAACCCATACCGTGAGATGGAGTAACATAAAAATACCATCATGCCTGCCACTGCAGTGGGAACTCCAAAAGCTGGGGAGCTGCAGAGTGAGGATATCCAATTTTAGGAGGCTGCTCCACTGTAAGATCCATCTGGTAAAGTAGAGGCTGCATGGGTCAGAGAGTTCCAATTCCAACCTTCTATGTTGTAGGTTAAAAAGCTGCAAGCTGCAGTGGGGGCCACGGATCACTGAACACAAAACCACAAGCAACAGAAAATTAAGAGTACATATGTGCTTGGTCTCAGCACTGCTGCCTGCAAGTTGCTCTCAAACCGACAAAAACATTTCAGTGGCTGGAAAAGATGAACAGGCCGGGTTGCCAAGTCATGGCCCGAACTATTCCAGAGGGCAGAAAAGACAGCTGGACTGCTGGTAAAGAACAAGGCTATTTAAGGAGACTCATTCTGGCCTAATGGAAAATGCAAGGATATAATTATCAATTATTTTAAACTAAAACAACATTTCAGATCCAGGAAAAAAAAGCTTCACAAGGAAGCACAAGAGGGAAGCTGGTCAGACTCAGCTGGCAGCTCAGTCCAGGTACAAAAAGAGCAGAATGTGCTGCTCCTTAGAAGAAAATGAGGTGTCTTCCACAAGATAGTGATTCTGGACAATGCAACCTACAGAGCAAACTCTGAACGCAGCAGCACTGTTGTTCCAAGCACCAGCTCAAAGCTGATTTGATCTCTGGGGCTTGGGTTATCACGAGGCAGCCACAAAAGCGGTCAGTAGAACAGGGCTAAAGAAATTATTTTAAAATATAGAGCCATATGTTTATATCTCCAAGTCAAACTGATGATCTGCTTTCTCTTTCAGCTGTCTGGGCAGCTGCTCCTTGTGTGCTGTACAGTGTTCCATATTAAGAATGGAAAATTCTGGCTGTCACCCGGAATTCACATTACAGAGCAAACACACAAAGCCAAATAAACAACACTTCAGAGTATCTGTGAGAAGGGCCCTGTACACAACTGTCAAGGGGGACTCAGAGCAGAAATCTCCTGGAGGTAAAGCTCTTGAGCATGACTGTCAAGTGTAGCCTTGTACACGTTGCTGAACTATCACCATTCTTGTACCACTGCCTGAGTCACAGGTTGTTAACAGCCTCAGAATTCTGAAAGGCTGCCTCGTCAGATGCTCGGAAGTCACAACAGCATTAATGTGATTTGTAAAGAGGGAGAGCAGCAGAAATGTTTTGCTTTTCTTTACCAGGAATGCTCCATTCAGAGCACAAAGCCTATTATAAAAAAAGGGCCAAAACTCTGCATTAGAATTCAGCCAAAGGTGCAAGTTCAGAAGAATTCTCAACATATTTATGTCCTGTTCCTTAGCACTGCCTTTACTAGCCGTTACATATCTATAAATACAGGTGACAGCCCAAGAGTTCAATGTCATGGTATATGATAAAACTTTTACAAGATCATTCCCTGGGACTTTCCAAAATTAACCACTCTGAACAGCTTTTGTAATTCCTATTCAGGACTGGAGCAGATTAAACCTTTTAGTGACTTAAAAACAAATGCACCGCAGAATATCTTGTTTATATGGTACAGTCTGTGCTGCAAAGCTGTGAAATGACTGGTGCTTATTCACATCACAGGATGGATTACTTTCTGGGTTCTAACAGATCAATAAAACTTGATTTTGAAGGCCAGAACATCCTTCTGTCTTGTTGAATCTCCTGGGTCAAACATAAGTGGATGAGGCAGGGAAGAGTTTGAAGCTAAGGCACAGGAAATTCAGCAGGTATAAATGGGATCTGGAAATTAAGTTGATGAGCTAATATGCTGCTGACATAGCAGCTCAGATGGAAGAGAAAAAGTAAATTATATTTCCTGGCTCTTTGTGTCAGTGAAGGTACTACAGCGTATTTTACAGTAACCCTCAGGGGCCAGTCAAATTTTCATGTGGATGGTTTTATCCAGCCTCATAAACTCCCACAGAAGCTTTGCTGGACCCATCATCCCCACACTACTACAGAGTCAGCTCTGTGCCTCTAACCTGGCTGCACGTATTAAAGTTAGGACTGTGGTGTCGGGGTATTTAAAGTAACTACATAGCCCAGGCAATATTCCTGTGATGAGTAACCGACTGCTACAGGACATTTGGGGTCAACTTCCCTTCCTGCCCCCCCGTCAAGAGGGGCTTGATGGGCAGGACTGGGTATTCATTCACACTTGCCATTTGTAGATGGCAAAAATGTTCGCACCAATTGGATTTTATTGAGTCCACCTCCAGGGGTGATATATGAAAAGAGGAAAAAAGCTGGCTCTCTTGGTGTAAAGGCACTTTACAATGGACAGTGGGTAGAGAAATGCAGCTGCTGGCAGCACGAGGCAGCTGCTATTTGAAGATGTCTACAGATATGTAACACAGGTGGCATTTCCAGAACACCAACTGGAAAATGGGTGAAAAAAAATCATCTTAAACCCTAAAATTAGATAGGATCAATACAGTCCTGCGGGTTTGGGGAACTAGTTGATTGCTGCCTAGGTTGGACAAAGAGTTCTCGAGAAGACCGAACACTGGGTAGTTTTCCTTTTCCGCTGCGGAAGGATTTGCTGTGACACCTAAAGTCACTGAGGGCTTCTGGGTGCAGACACAGGGAGAACTGAAGACATTTTTACTGCTGCACTGGTATAAGAAACATTGAGAGCCCCACGTTCTGGGAGTCTCCCATCCATCTCAGCTTCTATTCTGACAGTTTTGCACAATTCATTTGGGATACAGGAGCACTGGATCAAATCTGAGAGGAGAGTTCAGCTGGGCCTAAGGAAGTTGATGCCAAGCAGAGAAAGGATGAAGGCACTTGACACGTAGCACCAGAATGGCCAGTCTCGTCTTGTTCAGCCCAGGAATTACTGGTCTTCACATAATTCAATGCATGTGGTGTGTCACATGCCCTGGGATGAAACCAAGGTTAAAGGCTACTGTCATCACAAGCACTTTGACTTACCCATGAAGAAATACTCTGGAGACTTTTTGTCTGAAGCGAAGTCTGCCATAACTCCACCAAACCGCAGCCATAGACCAAAGGCAATGACAGCCAGTCCTGCCAGCTGGGAGATAAACAGACCAGGCAGTGCATTAGTTGGCTAGAGACCATCAGAGGTGTCACTGGCACCACATGCTCTCTTGAAATCCCACAGCTCAGGAAGCACTTCCCAGTGCTTGATAACAATGAATTCCTCTTACAGCGCAATGTACTCCTGGTTCTCTCTCTTTCTTTCTCTCTCTTTCTCTCTCTTTCTTTCTCTTTCTTCCTTTTTCCTTTCCTTTCCTTTCCTTTCCTTTCCTTTCCTTTCCTTTCCTTTCCTTTCCTTTCCTTTCCTTTCCTTTCCTTTTTCTGAACTTACTAGTGACTTTCAAGCCTTGTAAGTAAGATCATTTAGTCATCAAAACATGGCCTGAATTGCAGCGGAGAATGAAGTGAGGGGGGCAGGGTGGAGGGGAAATGAGTGCTCATGAAAAGAACAGGCAGGCTGCAGAGACAATGAGAGGCACTCTGCCTTCCTCCCTAGGCCTCAGAGCTGCACTGTGGTCAGGCAGGGTGCAGGAGGCCACTCATGGCCTGGGGCTGGTGTCAAGGTGCTGTTACTGTAGGAAAGCACCTTATGGGGAAGTGCTGCATTACCAGCAGTTAAGCTCTTCTGGCTTGGCAGACACCGCATTTTTAGGACAGAAGTAACTTAATTGACTTTTTTTTCCAGCCCTCCTAGCTGGTTTAGAGCTAAATCACAACCTTTTGGGCTGAGAGATGCCCCCTTCCCCTGTATGTATCACAGGTCCAGCTCCAGTGTCGTAGGATACACGATGCTGTAGAGACCAGCTGGATATCACCACCGTACCAAACTACAGGAGATATTTGCCACTTCAGAATCGCTGCTGCTGCTGCTCACTTGTAAGAAAGGTTCTGTTGAGAGGCTTACCAAAAAGAGACACTTGTATTGTTCTTAGGAACGTGCTGAAGTTAAGTGTTTGGACCAATTATGACAGCACATTTTTCTGTAAGTCACCATAGGACCCCTATTAGAAGTGGGAAGTAAGAGGGTTATTTGTGTTTACAGTATTTGTGCTCACAGAAATGACCAACAAGTCATGGATGCTGTCAGATATAAGGAGAAAATTCCCTTCAGTGTAAAGAAGACTGGCTCAACAGGAGTGTCGAGGCATGTTGGAGGGGAAGGATGTACAGACAGTGGTCTCAGACCTGCTGCATGCCAGACATTTAAAAGCCCATCAGGCAACTGTGCATGTCCTGGCAGCTTCAGCCTTCTGCAGGACCAGGCACAATGCTCTGCTGAGGTTCGGATGGAGGCCCCGAGCTTAGGTCTGTAGCAAGTGTGCAACCTGAACGCCTGCTGGTTACTGTACCCTTGGCAGCCTGGTGCGGTGGTTTTCCAGCCTGTCCTGCATTGCCTGGCACTTGATTCCTCTGACACAGCTACAGCAAACAAAGAAAGAAGGCGAGTGTATGGCTGAAGAGCTTAGGATCACAGCTTTTCCTCACAGAAGCGTCACAGCACAGAGCGCGAGGGTCCCCTGCCAGCCTGGTCACAGCATTTGAACCTCCCTGCTTGAGGGCACAGGCTCAACATTTGGACTGCCAGAGCACAGGCACCGGGATCCCCCTCCTGTCAGTCCAGGCCTCCAGCTGCCTCTGCCAGCTGGGATGTTTGAGGGGAATGCCCCCAGTCCAGCTGAGGAGATGGTTTCTTCCATCTCGGTGAAAAGGCGGAAAACAAAACACAGTAATTGTCACTTCTGTGAAACAACATAACGCAAAGCTTTGTCCTTCTGACTTGCAGCTGCAGCTGGACAACACCACTCTGCTCCTACAGCCCGAGCACAGCAGCACTGTGTACCCGGAGCTTGCAGTGCTGTCACCAAGAGGGAAAAGCATTTGGTTTAACTTCATTTCAAGCATAAAGGAGACAAAAGCCCAAAACTGCCTGCTCCAGAGAGGCTGAACAGGATTATTTTGTGACTTCTTAAAAAAAACAAAAAGCAGTGAACCAGAAATAAAGAAAAATACATTTAAGAAGATAACATGGCTAATTGTTTTCCAGTGTGAAAAGCTGGAAAGCTACTGGGAGGGAGAACACAGCATGAGGTAAAGTGAAAGAAAAAAGAAATCTTGAATTCAATTGTGCTATGGAACTGTGAGAGTATTAAAAAGGCACAATGAGGGGCATAGAATTCTGTAAATCGCTTGCTGGTTCTGCAGTTGACACTTCACTGCCACATTAGGGCAGCTTTCAGCAAAGTGCGTGCAAGGACTTTCTCTTAGGATGAAAGCAGCAGCTCTCTCTGTGAAATTACAATATTAAAAAGCATCGTAATGCTATGAAGAAATGTTCTGCAGCAACACTCTGCATGGGATGCTGGGGGAACCTCTCCCACCCTCCTGTTGTTCGAAATGTTGTGCTTGCTGGGGAAACGGCCACTGCTTTAAACTGTCAGATAACAAAGGTGTTGCCTTTCCTTAGCTACGTCATCTTGTAGCAAACCGGTGCTTCCCGGGAAGAGCTGTAGCTTTACAGAAGTGACAGCAGCTTCATCGAAGCAAAAGTCCGGAGCAGCGGCAGGGTGCTCCGGGAGCCCGTCCCGCAGGGTGCTCCGGGAGCCCGTCCCGCAGCGCTCCTCCGAAGGACCCGCGCCTCTCCTCCAAGCTCGCCCCTGGTGCGGGGCCGTCC
>JANHFX010006167.1:5036-25447 GCA_027560015.1 Chloroceryle amazona | reverse complement strand
AGAGGAAAGGAAAAGGAAAAGGAAAGGAAAAGGAAAGGAAAAGGAAAGGAAAAGGAAAGGAGAAAAGATAAAAAATAAGGCTTCATTTTATGCTGTTAGCAAAATGTCATCTTCTGCATATACTAAGATTTCTAAACAGAAACAGGAGATTATTTTGAAAAGCAAATATCTTTTAAATATAACAAATTGCTTCAGACAAAGTAAAATAATGAGTACCCCAAGCTTGAAGAGTTGCCTATCCCATACAGGAAAAAAGAATCAGCAATTAATATGCATATCTTATAACAGTAAAGTTGCCAATAACATACAATTTCTGTGCAATACGGAGGGCATAATCTTATATGCAACAAAAAGCCGTCATATATGTGTTAGACATGAAATGACTGGATGAAGCAATGCAAATATAGTGCACAGGCAAAGATGAGGCACTAAATGTAACTTCTCTGGATTCAGCTCTGTTCTTCCTTTACATTTAGGCACATCATCAACTGCCGTATGGTACATAGCTCAAAGTAAAATGAAGAGTGGGGAAAAGTTTGATCCATACCAGATGGCAAAGAGTTGTTTTTTGCCACATTTAGTAGGACATGAAGAAACTATGCTGGGATTTAGTGGCTCTTCAAAAATATCTGCATGCTGAAACATCAACTCTCCAGAGTTATCTTCTTCTGCTGGGTGTTACCTGTCCGGAAACAAATGCTCACCACCCAGAAATGTACTTTACTTTGATACAATTCAGAAACGAGCATGCTTTGGAGAGAAGGAAAGACGGAAATGATCTGGGAAACAGTGATAAATGTTGAAATCAACCATCACATCTACATACATATAAATATACTCAGTGTGAGATCAGGAAACAGGAAATGTGCAGAGTGTTTATTACCCTAACACAGAAGTGAGACCAGCTGGCTACATGTCCTGAAGGGATCAGGATAAACCTGTAATTAACATTGCAGTGCACCACAACAGTAACAAAAAAATATTCCTGCTAGTCGTCTCATACTTGAGGATGAAGATTTGGAGGAAGAAGCCAGTGAACAAGCATTTAAAGACCACTGTTAGAAATGTTTGAGGAACCAACTTCATGCTGTGTTCACAATGCAGAGCTCCTGTGCACAGGCACATCCTCAAGCAGTCCAGAGAGCTTCTAGGGGTCCTGTGTCAGGACATCCTGTTTCTCCTGCAGAAATGCAAGCTGTACTCCTTTTGGAAGCTGAGGCTACTGCAGAAATGTAGCACGAGACATAACTCTGCCAGTGCCTAGAGGCAACAGAGAAGTATGAGTATGATTTACTCTTTGGAATTTTATTTTTATCCTACCAGCCCTCACAGTGAAAAACAAAGGATTTCTGAGATCATATCGCAATAGCTGAATGGATGAAGGTCACTAGAAGGAGGATGACAAAGGCAAAATTCCTCTGGAAGACACAAAACTGCCAAAATTTTGGACAAGGTTTAATTTTGGTTTGGGTTTTGTGTGTTTTCAATGGATATTTTATTCCCTCCAGATTGAGAAGGTTATTTCTTCAACTTCCTTTGAAATTTAATATAATGAGATAAATATTTTTAAAGTAGAAGCTAAAGTGTTATTTTGGTCATATGCCTGTGAAATTACTAACAGATCATACCCTTTCCTCTTTCATTCACAGACACACGGTAATGTTGCTACTGAGCAACAAAACAACTTGATGTTGGTTAGGGATCATTTCACCCTGGATGGATTACTTTCTTCCACTGATCTTTGCTAGCTATAAAAGAGGATAGATGGCAAGGCTGTACACAAGGGAAGGCATGTGTGGGTCCAGTAACTCATGGCAACTGAGCCTTACCTGCGGTATTTTAAAGTGAAAAATTCAATTCATGCAAAAATAGTCATGCTTTTGCCTGGTTTTGTGAGACTGCTCTGAGTTCACCATCTCAAAACTCAGATTTATGTAAACCATGAAGTGTTAATGATTATTGATTTATCATAGATCAGCACTACAAGCTCCAAGCTCTGCGAAGGAAAAGGAGTGATAAGATTTCTGATTTTAGACAGCGATAACCTTCCATCCCTGCCTAGTGGATTTCAGCTCAGTCCCAGGTGTTACCTGAGAAAAACTGTAGCCCAGCATTTCTGCCACTGAGCAGCAAAGGAGCTTGTTTGAAGATATTTACTCCAAAACCCTCAAATCAATAATAAATCTCACCCCACTTGAGGGTAAGACAGTCAAGGTATTGGCAGCTTTTCGAGCTGATATCCTGTGCATACACTTATAATCACTAAATGATATTTCACTTGGCCCTCTCTGACAGTGGAAGACATAGTGGGCAGAAAATTGAAGCCTAACACTTTTTGGTGTTTCCCTCTACTCTACAGTGGATGGAAGACATCCATTTTGCTGTTTGCTATTCTTCCTTGGTGCTGCATTTGTCCCAGACAGTTCGTGATGTGACTATCAAAGACATGTTATTGTGACCAAAAGGGAATAAATACTGTATGCATTCTCAGTGATGTTTCACTTACATACCATAATGGGGGCATGGGACTGTAAAAATGTTGTATTGTACTCTGTTCCAAATGCCTGCTAGCTTAGTAAGAAATGAAAGGTTTAAAAATTCACCTTATCCTTTCAAAAGTACCACTTTTGTTTTAACCTAATAAGCTCATCTGCATTTTCCAAAAGGGAGCTGTTTGCAAACAGCTCTTTCCTTTTCTCCCTGCTTGCAGCCGCGCCTGACAGGCCAGAGACTTCATTCTCCTAGCCAAAAAAACGGGTTGCAATTCCCCTTGGATTTCATCCACTAATCTCCTTAATTGGCAGGAGAGATTGCTGCTGAGTGGTGTGAAGGACTCTTTCCTCCACAGGGTTTGATTATGCCACCTCTGCAGGACCACTCACACCTGCCAGCCAGCAGAGCAAGGAGCCAATGTTGGTCATCATCAGCTATGAGCCTCCTGCCTAGTTGGAATACAATGCTTTAAAGAGCACACTGGGAAGAAGATGTGGCATGCACTTGAATATATCATTATATATTGTGGTCAGCACTATTGCATTGGGCACGGAAAATGAGTCAGCACTTGTAACACAATGCCTTTTTCTTGATGGGCTGCAGTTTGGACTAAATAGTGAATATAACGCTACCTAACCAGGGATGTCAACAAGAAATTACAACCAGAGAAAAAGGCCCCAGCTAGTGATGAAGTATGAGATCGGCACTTTTGTCTTCCACCTGTATCAGCACCCCTTAACATGTCTCCTATCTCCAGGATGATAACTACAAGAGACAAGTTTTTTCTATAGAGATGTATCACCATGGGTGAAAGCAAGCCAGAGGAAAACACTCGATGACATCAGATTCTCAACTTGAGGGCACTTATGAGCAGTGAATGCAGAGAGCCATGCTGGTTGGCAACTTGCTCTCAGGACCATAATGTGCAATGCACAATAGCAGCTCTTTTCAAGCCGGTGCAGCTGTTCAGCTCCATCAAGAACCTACTGAGTTGAAGGGTAGGCGATTCATTTGCACACCACAGCCTCAATTTTAAAAGGCAAATGAATTTTCTGAAATGTGCAAAAGTGTTAGCAAGTCATGCAGATGCATACATGAGTTGGTCATGGTAGTTTGAACACTTAATTTGGATACACATTGTCTTTAATAATAATTTTAAAAACAAAACAAAACAAACAATCAAACAAACAAACCAAACCAAACCAAACAAACAAATAAAAAACCCAAACCAAACAGTGAAAAAGCCCTGTGCATCTGTCTTTCTAACTAACTGGCAATTTTCAGTCTGTTTGCAGGTTCATAAGACAATGTGAGCTTGGAAGGCAAGTGTATTAATGACTATTTTTATAACATTAAATAGAAGTAAGCAAATACTTTATAGAAAACCATCCAACTGATGAATGTCTTATTTTAGCCATACATAAAATTCCTACAATCATATGTCTTTCTGGGAAAGTTTTCCCCAAATTGTTCCTGTGTGTAATTCTTATTTTGCACTTTACCTGACCATGTGGTTGGACCTCTTTAAATATAGCATGAAATACAGATTGTCTGTATAGCTTTTGTCGGGTGAACAGGCATTGTACTAAGGAAGGTTCCAGCCAGCTCAACCCATCCTCTGAATTCCTAGTTTAAACATATAGTTCAGGACTGAAAACTAGAGCCTTCCAGGCAGCACACAGTCTTGAGCCTATGCACCTGAATGGTTTCTAGAATGCTCCTGTGTGTGGTGCAGTGCTCATGACCCACTTTCATCTGACCTGGTAGTCATGCTAGAGGAGTGCTGAAGTCTACCTTGGCTTTGAATGGGTAACAGAAAAGGACACCCCACCTGGCAGTCATTAACCATGCCAGTGGCCATCAAACAGCACAGATGGAAGTACTTCTCAGAGCAACCCTCACACTGACCTGAACTTTGCTGAATGAATAGTGCCCTATTTTAATATTCATGTTTAAACAGAGGAGATGTCATTCTCACATCTAGAGCCTCCACATTTTGCCATGTTTCCTGCTGAATGTGGTAAGTGGAGCTGTGTCCCACCACTACGAAAAGATTTAACATCTACAATTTCAGTCTTTTTTGGTTACTTGGAGATACTCAGTTAAAATTTGTACCTTTCTGTAACCTAAGACAGAACATCCACAGTAAGAAAACACTGAAAGTAGGGAAAAGCACTGAAAATAAAATTAATGTAAAGTGCCCAAGGGTACTAGAGAGGAATGTTGGTCCTATCCATCATGATGATAGAGCACTCATTACTGAAGCAGGAGATAAAGCTCTCCCATATTGGAGGATGAATACTGAAGTTTCTTTGACTTCCTTGTGCAAGCAACATCTCTCACTCTAGAAGAATTACATGAAATGTAAGGTATAATAGGGACCCAAGCAGGCTCATTGCACAAGAAGAAATTTTATCCAAAGACAATAAAAGCTATGAGCGACTGGAAAAAAAATCCTACTGCATAGTTTGTTGTCTGGACTGGATGTACTTCTATAGAAATGTAGCAGTCTAGACAAGATAAAATTAAGGAAATTAGCTTTGGTGGGGTAGGGGATTTTTTCTTTTGTTTCAAATCAGAGAACATTATGTCTTCGCAAATGAAGCATTCAGAAAAGAAATTCAAAGCTTGGAAAACAGATATCTTGAAAGGTGAGCCCTTCTTAATTAAATAGTATGTCAGCTATTGAAAGAAACTAGTTTTCCAGATGAAATCTTTAGTAACACAGACTACTACTACAGTTGCCTTGCAATGCATTGCACTTGCCTTAAAGGTGAAATTCTTAAAAAACAGTGGAGTTTTGCCATTAGCTGAAATAAATCAGTTTGTACCACCATCCCTTTCACTGTAACATTTTCAAGCAATGTTACAATACTTTGCAACTACAGCTCCAAACTCTGTTGAAGATGCTTACATACATATGCAGTTACCTCTACAATCTCATACTGATGCTGTATGAGCAGATACCCAGGTATGAAGATTGAATAACCTAGCCAAATTCCATATTTGTATGCATCTTTTCAAGCTTAATTACAGTAATTTTATGTGTATTTGGTGTCAGTTGGAGCATCCAAGATTCAGACAACCATTAACACATTAACATCTGAAAACTAGACTGGAATAAAAACCACTGTTATTTCAGCCTATTAAATTCTGTGTTTGATAACTCAAAATCTTTTTTCTATACCTTTGCTATAAATATGCAAATAATTGAAGGAAATGATACTCTTAAATATGATAAATGTCTATAAATATTTGTTGCCTTTATCCAATATGATAGTATGCTACCTTTGTCCAATAACTAAAGGTGAGAGATATAGACAAGAAATTACTCCTTTTTCTTTCCCAGTACTAGACTCCAATTCAGCAAGCCAACTTATTTGTCTTGTTGAGTGACTTCTGCTCTTGCTCATAAGAATGTCTGTTATTCACTGTCTAACATATTTACTGAGTAAAGATTAACCTGGGCCACAAAAGCGTGGAAATTTTCTCTCCTTGAGAAGAAAGAAAAAAAAGGTGGACAGTCAAGAATTAAAAATTATATTTTTGTAATGATACTCTTTAATCTAAATTCCCTCTGCCAATAATATGTAGGAAAAAAGTTAGTGAGTACTTATTTTGTTATGCCACACTCTGTGGGTGGATAGTCCTTGTTTGAATTCTGTTTCAGTTTTAAATGACTGTAAAGATGTTGGAATATTGGGCTAGAACCATTTATAGTGAAAGAAAAACTCTGGACCAGTCTTCATGCAAGGACATCTGTAAGTGCCTTTTTCTGGCTGATGAAAAAAAGAAAAAGATTCATTTTTACAGAACATTTTTTTCTAATTACTCTTAGAGTCATTTTTTCTTCACTGTATATGGTGATGATTCTAGAATGGCACAGAAGCCTAAATACATTTCTTCTTAAAAGACACATGACTGCGCCATAAGTAGTCAGTGTCAAGGCAAAAGTGTTTGGAGTCATTAAGCACATTAGCATTTCTGTCTTGTTTACCCCTGCATTTTGTGGTGGATAGAAAAGAGATGCACAGTTGCAATTTCATGGGGTTTTTTTTTTAAAAAAAAGGAAAATAAATTGCTTGTGTGAAATGCCTTAGTATTTTAACTACAACGGAATATGAAGCATTAGTCAGTGTGATATCAAATTTCTTGGCTGATGAGTTTTGATAAACATGAAATTCTCACTACATGCATATCGCACTCTGATGGTCTCCAAAACACAGTAACTGGAGTTTATAAACTTTCTGACAAGTTAATATTCTTACCTAAACAGTATCCAAGGATAGCAAAAGACTGACTATGCTCAACATACTTAACTTGATGAAGCAACCTAAAGAAAAATACTACAACCTTATTCTTTAGCTACATTGTTTTCATGTAGCATGGTGGTAACACAGGAAACAAGAGGAAAGTATAAAAAAAAAAAAAGAAGGGGGATATGAAGATGAAAGAGTACTTTAAATTTGGCAGGGCTCTTTTCAAGGTAAGCTTTGGGAAGAGCAGTCTTATCTCTTCTTTTGTGTTGCAGTCAATTAGACTGTAAAAAAAACTAACCAACCAACTAATACAAGTTGCGAATTACATGTTTCTGCTTCTTAAGTAAATAAATGCTTGGACAAAAACCTCATGTTTGGTGCTGTGAGAGAAGTCAGCGTATACTTGGTAATGTGCATGCAGCCTAGTTTTGAGAGACATTTAATGTCCCATTCAAACCTGCTTAAATTTGCATGAAGAGAAAATACAGATGTTCAATTCTTATATTCATCTGGCACTGCAGTATGCTCCCATTGTGCAGCAGTTACTGGAGAGCATTATCAAGGTAGACTGCTCTAGGATTATGACTGCTCAGACTTGCAGTGAAGATGTCATTTGCTTTGAAGGACTCTAGAGCAGCAACTTGTTGCATTGTACATGCTCTCATTAGGCTACCATTTTATGGTATAGAGTGTAAAGCTAAAGCTGAATCTCAGGTGACCCACATAATGGGTATGATGTAGAGAACCACAAGACATGAAAAGAAATGAAATAGCTAGTTGTTTTTTTTTAAAAAGAACCTCATTTCATCAGCTTTGTTGATTTTCCAGCCTCTGTTCTGGCACAACGTGGCCCTAGCAAGAATGTCCTCATCTTCCAGGTGCCTACACAGCATGGCCTTATATAAACCTGCCACACAGCAACAGTTGTGTGTGAGGCAAGAATATCCTGCCAGGGACACACATCATGGTCAGTACCTCCCCAAGCCATTAAACAAATTGGCAATGTCAGAATGTCATTCTGCACGCAGACCACCAAATCCATCTGTAGCGAAATTCAGCTGCACCATGGCTGTGAGCAGGCTCACTTGCCCACCCTGCTCCTGACCTCTCTCTTGTTCCAGGATTTGCAGGCAGAGGTCTTTCTTCCATAACTGGTTGTGCTGACCTCTACTCTTCCTTGCAGACTAAGGACAATCTGTATCTGTCTTTGTCTCAGCTCTTATCTTGGCATTCTCTGGTTCTTCCTCCTCACCCTGTAGCCCACTGAGTGGAGTCTCCTGTTTTCCACCCCTGCTCTCAGCAATCTCTTCCTTATCTCCCTGCTGGTTTCATTCTCAGCTCCATCTGTTCATTTGACATTTATGAAACTCATCAAGCATTTGTTTTCAAACCCATCCAAATCTAAATACCTTCCATTGTATTTGTGCTCACTTGGTTCTCACATTTGTCACTGGGATGATAACTGTGCCGAATAACCTAAATTTGGTTCTGACTTAGGCTTCTGTCCTTTTTGAAAAGCATGCCATGCTTTCAAAGCCTCACTATGAGGTCCCCATGGCTAAAACAGTCCTTTTTTTGTGCTCTGTGCCTGTCAGTCATTCTCCAGATGCATGAAACTTCTGATGTAAATAGAGCTCTTCATCTTGCCCCCTGTCCTCTTATAGCCATAAAATGTATTTCTTTGTCTTCAAACTTCATCTGATTTTGTCATACTCCCTCTTATTTTCATGGATTTAGTAGCTAACTTTCACTCCTGTGAGAAGCAATTTTTTTACTATTCCATGCTGATTCTGCTATCTCTATATTCAATGGGAAACCTTTCCTTACCTTACCTTCCTTCTCACAGGGCAGAGAAGTTTGAAAGGAGAAGGCTTTTAAAAATAAAGTATCTCCCTCATCACTAATGTTTATATGTCTTGGCTGCATTATTCTCACCTGAAATATCTCATTCCTCCATTATTTTAGCCATAGTGAAGTGTCACGTAGATAAAGGCAGGAAGGAAACATAACTATCTTAATTTACCCTTATTTTTATCTCAACTAAATCTGACTTAACCCCCTCAGTTATTAAACTGTCTCCATTCCAAGTATGCCACCTGCACAGGATACTTCAAGAAATATGCTGCAATCAGGACTACAGTTCTGGAGGTGAATGTTAAACTAAAAAAAACCCACCACTACCACCATCACCACCACCCCCATCAAAACAAAACCTTGAAATCAAAATAAACACTTCAAACTTGCAAAGTGCAGATGAACATTAAGATCCTAACTTTGTAGATTATCATTTAAAACTCACTTTACAGTCACCTTACTAAAACATCTACAGAAAATCCACACCTCACTGCTGTGTTTTTTTTCAATCCATACACTGCCTATTTTTCTTTTTTTTTTCTTTTTCTGAATCTCATCCTAGTATCTTAGGTTAGAGTCTTTTGCAGCACGCAGGTGTCCTTCTGGCTACAACAGCTACCAAATTTCCTTTTATGTCTAGCCTTCAGATGTTTGATTCCCTGTGCTTCCCACTAATACCTGCTTTGTTCTTGTCCAAACAGTCCCATATACGGACACTTTTTCCTAGTGATGGACCTAGTAATGGTTCAGATAGGTTTAATGGATATTTTTACCTTAAACCAAACCATTTTAGTTCCATTATCAGCTTCACTGCTCATCAGTAAATTTTATTTAAGGTATCTATATTTTGTTATTTCTAAGGACTGTTTAATAATCTTCAGCATATAAATCATAACTCCTGTCATCTAAGATTTCCCTATATGCTGTCTCACTATCAACAAATTTTGCACTTAAAGATGTTTTTCCCCTTTTCTCATTTCTTGCAGCTTAGCCCATAAAATGATCAAAGCATAGCCCAAGAATCTGCAAAACATCTCTAAATATCAATTACAATAATTTTACCAAGCCTTGGAATAAAATTGTGATCACAGCAGATACTGCTATGCCAGGAGAAAACCTTTACCCATCTTATAAAGTCCACGGAAACCATAAAACTGTAGAACAGTAATTAACAAGAGTATCTGTCTGAAATGAAATATGCCAAAGAA
The DNA here is from genome assembly GCA_027560015.1 of Chloroceryle amazona. Taxonomy (NCBI): domain Eukaryota; kingdom Metazoa; phylum Chordata; class Aves; order Coraciiformes; family Cerylidae; genus Chloroceryle; species Chloroceryle amazona. The sequence goes on along the minus strand of JANHFX010006167.1, from coordinate 15,633 downwards.
CCACAATAGAAAACAGAGGCAATGCCTAATGCTCTAAACTTGGTGTTTCATGATCAACATGTGATTAATTAACAACACCTGTATTAACAGTACAGCTATCTCAAAGTTGACTTCTGACTTTTCCAGGGCGTAACATGGGGGCAGCAGGATGGATTTGTGCAATTAAAATGCAAACACCTGTGCAGACTTTTAAAGACCAGATGTTCTTCTATTAAACAAGCCCTGAGGTTTGCTTAGAACTAGCACCTGCTTTGCGGTTACATAGAGTCACCTGGGTTTCAGTTTTAAATTTTGAATGTCTTTGGTTCTTTGTGCACAGGAAATGCCTGTATTTAGGCACTTCTTTGCAAGAAGGCAAATTACCTTGTCTTCATGGCATTTCCAAATTTTATTCCCACCCTTTAGCTTTCTCCTGAGGTTCTTTCCTGGACATTGTAAAATAGCCAAGAGTTAAAAGCTGCCCACTGTGCTGTCCTCAGTGCTTAATTCTTTTGCTACCTTTAGCTACAATGAACAATTACAAAAATGAAAGCAAACCTCTAATGAGCCACTACAGCCAATTGAACTACAGCAAAAATGGCAAACCTAGTCAGTGGCTCTGCTTTAGTTTCTCTTGGCACCTTGTGGACACATTCATGGGCTCTGCCTGGCAACTCCCTGTTTTATAACAACATGGATTTGACTTTGGGTCTGAGCACATATGTATCCTCTGACTAGGGACTCCCTCCTACCATCTGTTGTGTACCAGCTGTACTGTCCCAGCATGCACCAAAAAAAGCCCACATGGCTTGAGACTTGCAGGTAAGACAGTGCCAACAGCTGCCTCCTGGTGAGCAGATTCATAATTAGAGGAACAAGACTGTCTGCAGATCCACATAGTGAGTGAATAGAATGGCTCTGTTGTTCAACTTAATAAATCTCAGGGTCTGTATCCATCCTGTATTTAGCAATATATTTATAATTTTTGGCAGCAGATAAATTAGCCAGATGATGTCTCAGTCAACATCTCTGATGATTTCACTGTAAATCACAGTCTGCCTACTTTCTTGTCAGCCTTTGTCAATAACAGCTGATACAAAAAAAAATCAGGTTTTGTACTCAAAAGTCTCAGCTAGAATAGGGAATTGCTTGATTTTGAGTGTTTTTAATGCCAAGTAGGATCTAGGATCTAGAAACAGGACAAGAAACTGGGACTGTTTACACACACACACACACATACCCCCCCAACAATGTTATTTGCTCAGAACTAAGCTCTGCAATCTGCAAGTATAACATGCTGCCTGACCTAGCAAGTGATCTAATACAACAGAGCAGAAACACCCTACCTCAGTGAGTAAGCAGCCAGCAGCATACAGGATCTGTCCAGTGGTAAGGGGGTAAAGCTGCATCTGTACTCAGTAAGATAGGACAGATTATTACAAGGAATGAACTTATTAAGGACTTCCAGGGTGATGAGAAATGCAAAAGTGGCCTTGAGTTACAAGAGATGGGGCAACCAGCTCCTCAAGGTGCTTGTCTCCAGCTCCCTAAGGCATTGAGTCACTGTGTAAGTCTTTGTTGCAGTTTTCAAACTATCTTCGTTTGTATACTAGCTCCTCTTTTCATTGTTCTGGCCAAACCAAAAAACTGTTTAAAAACAGTCTAGAACCAAACCACTTCTGAATCTGCAGGAACTGTTGTATCTCCAGGGCAGCAAATTAGGAGCAGTAAAGCAATCCCTGGCTATTTTTGTCTGGGTATCTGTGGTGAGAACAGATATTTGATGATTTGCCTGGAGCATCAGAAGACTTAACATCAGCTTTGAAAGTGTAAGATACATACAGAGTGAGGAGAGAGACATGAAATGTTCAAGATGTGACAGACTGACCTTTTGCATTGCCTGATGAAGCTTATGGGGAAGTGAATCATTCAATATAGCCAAATGTGTTCAGCTTGCAGGAGCAAGAGGGGAGCTTATACCAACCCTTGATGTAAAGACTGAGCACAGGCATGAAAAAATTCTGATTCTCTGTCTACAGTATTTTCCCAACCGAGTTCACAGCTGTTGGACTTCCCCAAATCGGCAGATTTTTACCCTTTCGGTATCTAGAAATCAAATGGCTTACCTCAGCAGCAGTTAGAGAATTCCCATTCTATATGCTAGTATGGAAAACACACAGACATATACATAGGTGTATGCATCCACTTATACATACATAAGCACACAGACATACACATACGATAAAAAATGTGGAGCTAATAACAAGTTTAATTCAGTTGCATTTTTCCTGTTTTTAATGAGATCCTCTGGTATGAGCATGGTAAAGCAGAAACATGATATACATCAAAGGAACAAGAGGAGATATTTTGGTATTTTGATAGTGTAAATCATAGAAATATGGCTGAAAGAATTCTTTTTTCCCTTAACATAAAAGCCTGTTTTATTTGCACTAAATCATCTGAAGCTGTGACTGGTGAGTACTCTGCTCTCCCTTTGGATTAAGTACCCCACATTGATGTGTCTTGTTTTGTGACCTCAGTACAGAATTTTAGGGAAAAGGTGCTCAAGGATTCAGTGCAAGGATTCAGATTGGCCTTTACTTTGGAAGCACTTGAGGAAGCAGGGAGAAACTCATGTCTTCTCTCTCTAGCAGCAAGAGCCTGGGCGGCCAGCCCCAGTATCAAACAAGCTCTGCCAGGACCCTGAATGCCCATTTTCACAAGATCTTTTGCTTCTTCAGCACCTTACTTCTCTTGAGAGCATGGTGCATCTTGGGATGCAGGAACAGCGTGTGTCCTTTCATGTGGACAGGGCACTGCAAGCCACCATCACTGGGCAGTGCTCCCTGCATAGGGCAGAGTCATAAAGGGAGGGGAAGCAGATAAAGAAAGAATTCAAGGAGGCAGCTTAGCCCCAGTACTATGCAAAGGGAGGAAACGGTCATGTGGAAAAGTTCTTCACGTGCAGGTAGTAAATTAATTCCAGAGATCTTAGTAGGATCTGGGGCTACAAACTGGTGTGTGCATGGAGAAATTAGCTTGTGGAGGCCAGGTTTTCCAAGGTGTTTAGGCAGCCATGGATGCAGGTAGACCTGTAGCCCCAAATCCTCACAAATATTTAGGCATTTATCTTAAGTGGGTGCCAGCATCTAATTATTTTTTATGGTTTGGCCCTTGTGAGATTTGGAGAGGTTTAAGACCCATATCAGATTCCTCAGGTACCTACATACCTTTGCAGATATGTCCTCACATGCCTAGCTAGAGATGTGAAACACAATCGACACTATTATTTCACTTCCTCTAACCTGTGTCAACAAGGCTTTCCTTGACAATTTAAGATGAAAATTTACATGAGGGTAACATAAATTCTGACTGAATTGTGGATAGGCTGCTCCTTTTTAACCCCAGATTTTAAATTCATTCTTATATGAGAGTTACTGGCATTAGTCCATACATTTTTCTCCTGGATTTCATTTCCCTCAGTAATATTCCTTGACCTTTTTTTTTTTTGGCTTACAGTATTCAGGTCAGGGCTGGATAATCTTGCTTTATTTTTTTTTTTAAATTAACCATTTATTACATTTTTTAAAGAGCCAAAAATGATGCATAAAACACAGACATTTGGGTCTGACAGCAAGAAGCCAATGATGCCTTGTGGTCACATGTAATTGTTATAGGTCTATCTTACAACACATATCCCAGCATCAATGTGTCCTCCAACATGCATTAGCAGTTCCATGCCATTTTCTCTGTCTTGTCAGAGCTACTCACAGCACCATTTCCTAGCTAGGTCTTGCTGTGCCCATTTTATTTCCAAACCAACATTCCTCTGTCCTTATATGATCCATTTTGCCTTTTCTTTTTAACTGCTGCCAAAACTGGCATTTTGACAGCTCTGGAAACAGAAGTCCTCTGTTCAGGGAACAGCAACAAGCACAGGGAGTGCTGCAAGTTATCTCAATCCTACTCAGACAGTGTACCCCAAACTCCACGGGAGAAGCCGGTCTCAGGTGTAAGAGTATTTTTCTTTCCTCAGAACATTAAGGTATTTCATTCCCGTATAAAGCAGTCTGCAGGCTTTGACTGGTTAATGATGACTGCAGTGTCATGTATGTGACAGCAACTTGATAGTGACAATTTTGTAGAGCCTGTTGGGCCAACATCAGATTGCAATGTGTTTTTTTGTCACCACTGCCTTAAACTGGATTTGAACCAAGGACATGGAGATGAAAGGCAGGATTTTAACCTCTTCAGGCATGCAGTACACCATTTTATCACCTCTGCTTTTCACTACTTACTGTTTTAAATCTTCATCATTTTCATATTCGTCTTTCAAGCTTTTGTTCATCCTGCTTGAACCAGATTTAGGCTCCTTTGCAGACCAGAACCCACATACTCTAGAATCTCTATTGTACTTTTTGAATTCTCCCCTCTCTTCTTGATATCACCACCCCTTCCCCGGACAGAAACAGCTCCATGTCTTTCCTGTCCTCTGCCTACACTAACTTCATGTAAAAGATCACATAATGCTAGTGGTCTTCATGTTAATGGTTATGGTTTCTTGATTCTGTTTGACAATGCTAATAAACTTACTGACCGTGGGGAAGGTTGGACATTATTTTCTCTTGTCCTTCTTGAAATATATGCTATAAAATTAAATTAAATAAATATTGCCTGTGTCAGTAATACATGATTTTAATGGCACACTTATCTATACTGAAGTATAATTTAACAGCAATGGAAGCACTTATATTATCCAACCTTTCTGTGAAATAAATTCATACCCATAATAATGGTGTGACATTAAATAATTTTGATAGGATCCTTCCCCATTGTATTATTCTAGAAAGTCACCAAATTACAAGAAACAGTTTCTACAATTCATGTGCTTTATTTTTTTCTGTATGCACTAAGAACACAAGCAGACAAGACCATTTTGACTATTGGTTCAACTACAGTTAAGTGAACCGTCAATGTTCACATGTTTCTCTACCAGTTAAAACTTTTTAAAAAAAAAAAAGCAACGTATTTAAATGTATTCAACCCATTTAAACCAATTAGTACTCCCTCAATTACCCAGATATAACTTGCCATGTTAAATATGTGTGTGTGAGTCCTGAACTCTCCTGATCACAATGACCCATTACAAACCACTAAACCAAGCAATGCGATAGTGTGTCTCAGGGCTGTTAGCAATTGAAAATGAAACCTGTGATGTCTGGCTGAACATGCTGTCCTTCTGGTGGAGATAATTTATGGTTTGTTTTCATTTCTTCAGTGAACTGCCATGATATAACCTTTTTGACCTCTCATTTATGAGATTTGTAGTAGTTCAGATCATCATCTGCATTCATAAATGTTCCCACAGGTAATGACACAAAGCAATTCAACAGGAATTTATTGAGGAATTTTGATTAAAACTGAGTCCTGAAGATGTGAAGGGACTGACATCCACAAAGTTTTATCTGAGAAGCAAAGTTTTCTGAATCCTTAGGTTTCTAATATTTTCCAAAGAGTGTGACCACATTAAAAACTTAATTAGTCCCTCGAGCTTAAGAATCATTCACTTACAGACATTATTTTATTTTTATGCATGATGCCAGGTTAGTGTAAAGTACTTTTGCAGTAATTTTCCTTTAGAGTTCTTTTTTTCCCTTCTTTGAGGTTTTCCTTTGAGGTTTATTTAGAATGTGTGTGGGTACTGCAACTGTTATATCAATCATATTTAATAATTCCTTTTTACAATGTTATGCACACACGGCAAACAAAAGAGCCATTGATATTAAAAAGTAACAATTATTGCCTGAAAACTATGACTGCTATGGTTATTTCACCTGTAGAATACACAACAAAGAATTTATTCATAGGTACGGGCTTGCAATAAGATTTCCTTTGTAAGGAGGCAGACTGTTTCATATCAAAGTTAGGTAGTATTATGGAAGGATACAGAGCAGTTTTTCAATATTATCTCTTCAAAGATATAAAAATGCTGGACAGGAAATATGTCTTAAAAGATGGTATTTTATATTTTTTATAGAGTGCTGTCTCTGTCTTTCTTGCTTTCTTCCCATCCAATATCTGATACTTAATGTTTATATCATCTTAAATCATTTCCAATCTATTAATATACTGCATTGATCCACCATTCATCTGATTGTTGAGAGGAGGACATTAATGGTTTCCATTAGTCCATTTTCTAATTTCCACATGTTCCGATGATAATAAATCTTTCCTTCATCAAATTGTGAGAAGTCGTTGGTTCCAGCAGAATGGGCTGCATTGCAGATGATGGAGGTTTCTAGAATGAGAAGAAAAAAAAAGGAGCAATGATTGCCTCTGCAGTAGGAAGAATGGCAGGCTTCTTCTTATAAGAAGCCACTTATAAGAAAGAAGATGTGCAGGCAGGCAAGAAGGCTCAAGCTGCAGACTGAAAACCTGGGGGCAAACATGAGTCTTGTAAAATCAGAGACGAGGGCATGAGGTGATGAGGGTTGGTGTTGGGGCTCAGCAGCACATCTCCCAGATAGGAGGCAGCCCACTCCAACTGGGAACAATGACCTTGACTAAAAACTAAACCCCAAGGAGTGTGGCTGTGATTCCTTATGTATTTGCACTGCAAACCAATCCCCACGTGGTTGTCTTTGAACTGTCTTATTCTCTAAGTAGCACTGAACATTTTGTGCATTTCCTGAATAATTCCTGAAGAAGTGGGGTAAACATGAAGTTGAATTGAACTAAATACACAAGGGTGGTGTGTATTTCATGGTGTATTTATTTTCATAGACTGAAAGTATATGCACTGCATGCATTCACAGACATGGACAACGCCAATACCATTAAGAAATCTTCCTTGCTCTTTCCTTTCCTCTCAAGCTTGATTTAGGTAACGTCATTCCTTGGCTTCCCTTCCAACAGCATTGCAAAGGCACTAGTTACGTGTCACTCTTCAGGACTCTTCATTCTGAAACTTCAACATCCTGAAAAAGCATTATGTTTTGGAGAACAGAGTAGAAACTTTAAAATATCCTCTGGAGGAAAACTTCTAGGAAGAAAAATAATTTTGAAGCAATATAAGTATTTCAGTCTGGAAGAAAAATGGAGCTGGCAGACCGAGCATAGAAGCCATGACATCCTCTACCCTTCTGCCCTAAGAGAGGAACCAGCTGTTTGGCAACCCTCAGAGACACGAAAGGAACTCCTCAGTAGTCACTCTGGGAAGTCCTGGCTTCACAACAGGTGAGCTATGCAGAAGCCCAGTGCCCAGGCTTCCACCTCACAGTATTACTGCCAGGAGCCTAAGCACCCACTCTTAATCTCATCACATTTTGTTAGAAGCACCTTGGCAATGCAGACATGTTGTCAGAAGCTCCCTTCAATAAAGACATTTTCATAAAAGATTCATGTATTATTTTGAGATGTTTTAGATGTTTCTGGAAATAATAAAAAAAAAAAAGCTATATAAATTCATGTCCTCTCGTGGTGATGAGATTTGTGAGATTTGGATCATTTTCATGCAACCAACACAGGTTTAAATAACTGAATCCTATATACTTCTATGAATTCACAAAAGAATAAAAGCAATGTAGGCAGCATGGGAATGAGGGTCGAGGGATTTGACGTCCTTTATCAAAAAGAACTTGCTAAACATAATGCATGCATAATTCCACCCAGCAGTGGGTCAGGAATATGCATATTTTCTACACACTGTTCAGAACAGATATTGGGTGTTGTAGTATATTGCATGTTGTAGTATGAAAAATGAAGAGCTATGGAACAACCAAAGCCGTTCCATGTAACCAAACTTCTGTTTTTTTCAAGAGAATCCTTCTTTCAATGAGAATTTACTGGTCTGATCTCTCCTATATTTGAAAGGCAAATGACATCTCTGCTTCATCTGTTTTCACAATGAAAAATCTATGGCAGGAATAAGTAAAGCAAAGGTGAGCAGAAGAGCTTAGAGGTAATATCAGTGGAGACATCATTCCTTCTTTAGGAAAAGATGGTAATAAAATCTCATAAAGTTGTTTTCCTTGGCAGGATTTCAAGTACAAGTCTCTAAAACACAAGCTTAATGGTCAGGAGTTGGCAAATCATCCCTTTAAGTTTCACATGCTCTCACATATTGGTCAACTTGAACGTGGCCTGACATCATCTAATTTAAAGTTGGACACAAAATTTAGCATTTTGGAGTTTATTGATAATGAGGAGGAAAAGAAAAGGAAACAGAAGCAATTTGATATTTAAGAAGATGTTCATCTACACCATAGAGAGATCATATATACATGCAAGACCATGAGATAAAAAGCATGGGGAGGATAAGGCAGGAATTCTGAAGGAAAATTAACAGTGTTAAATAAAGCATCTGCTGAACATGGGGTACACGGTTTTGCCAGGATATGTTTTGGAAGTTATTTTATCCATAGTATTGTGCATAGTGCTTTATCTAACAAGTTCCAAAATTTAAGCTTTGAACTGGGTAAGAGGAACCTTAATCAGTTCCAAGAAAAAGTGGTCATGACCTTGAGCAAATTTTCTACTACCACTCCCACCCTGAATACTTTAAGAAGTTGTTGACAGATTGTCAAACTCTGAGGGCTGCCTTGTAGCAAAAGAGCCAGAAGACAAAGAGAAGAAATTTGCCTTTTAAGGAAAAAAAAGTTGACATCCTGCAGACCACACCTAGTGCAATTTAAAAGCATAGCCATCTATAAGTGCAGCAACTGAACGAGCTTGCAAGTGGAACCAGGGGAGCTGGCATAGTGTGAGGAGCAAGTGCTGCATTTTACAAGCTGCACAATAATTTAAAAATCTTTCTTCAATTTATTTTAGTTTAAGGTATTTACCAGGGACCATAAACACTGTAGCACCCCACAAGCATGTAGACACTGACAGATCTCTTGGGAAGAACTGCAGTCAAAGTGAATATGCAAGGTTGGGGTGGGTGCTTCTAAAGCAACCTTTTCAATGTGATAGATAATTATGTCCTTCACCAAATAATTTTGTGTGCTATTGCCGCAATAATCGTAGAAATAATGTCTCCTCCATGCTGTAGTTAATGTGCATTCAAACAGAAAGAGTAGAATTGTAATTCTAGGCCAAAGGAGGAGAGTGATGAGAAACCTGAGGACGCAGTCTGGAGGTGACCTCTTTCCTGATTCTAGGGGTCAAATATGGAATTTTTTCTTTTCCACCATTAAAAATCTTCAACCTGCAAACCAAAGCATAAAAAAACTGATTATATTGAAAAATCTCATTAAATTTAACCTTACTGAAGACTATGGAATATTTTCCATGGACTTCTGACATTTCTTTCAGCTCTGAGTTGATTCACAGTGGAACTGCATCCCAGGTTTACCAGACATAACCTTGAAAGGAAGTGGTTAAGCTCCATCTGCCAAGGTGTCAGAAGAGTGTGTATCTATGCAGGCAGATGATCCAACTGAGCTGCTGAAATCAAATAGCACATTCCCGATTAGATTACTGCAGCAAAGTCTCACTTTGAACAGGGTTTCTGTAGAGGTGGCTAGGAATGGGTGACATGTCAAGCCCAGTGACATCACCAGAAATGATGGAGGAGGAGATGGAGAAGAAGCTGTGGTGGGTGGAGGCAGAAGAAGCCAAATGCTGAAGAGGAATGAAGTGGTAAGAAAGTGAGATTCTTCAAGAAACAACAGCAACTGCAGCATCAACAAAACAACAAACAAGCCTCTTAACATCTGTGTTATTTTTAAAGTGTCTGAGCCTGGGGAAGGGATGAGCAATAGCAGTTTGCTCCTACATCCACAGGACACAATGGAAGAATCAGTTTCTTTATGCTGTACCTCCAAGCCAAACATTAACCTCACTAATTGTAGAGAAACATGCCTGCCAGCCATGCTGTGCTGGGTGGTGGTTTTGTAGAGCAACAGGATGGCAACATGTAATTCATTTGTTTTCATATTAGAAGCCACATCGTAGCCCCAGGCACACTCACAATTCAGGCTCTGGCAGAGCTGCACCACACATCTGGCTTCCAAAGTGTCTCATGTTTTCGTGGAGGAAGGGAAGGGACTCCACACTGTGATGCCACAAAATCATCCCAACACTCAGGCCTTGCCAAAAGCAGGGATGTAACTGACTTTTTTAATTACTGGTGCTAGCCTTGGTAGATGCTTTGGGTGCTCTGCCCGCCTGGCTGTTCACAGGACAGTCTCTCCCAAGGCAAACAGCTGAGCAGAGACAGTGCTGGTAGCTAGGACATGATCTTCTGGGTGCAGCATTGGGAATCCAGTAGTACAAAAGTATGCAGGTATCCTCTATGAGCAGATCGAAATCACACCCCTGTGTACACAACCTGAAGTAGGAGGAACAACTCCTGCATAATCCAGCCTCACACCCTTCTGTGATGTGAGGCTTTGGGAAGGGGTTAAGAGGAGTGATGAAGGTTCCCAGTTCTGAGTATGTGTCACAATTTAGGGTCAGGGCAGCCTGCTAGACCTATAACAGATGCTCTCTGTTAATCCCTCTCCCCTCCCAAAGGGGAAGAGAAAGGGAATAAGGGAGAGAGACTCACCAATTAGAAAAGGAAACTAAAACAGCTTTAATGAAAAGGAAAATAATAATAATGGAATATATAAAA
>JANHFX010006166.1:0-15110 GCA_027560015.1 Chloroceryle amazona | reverse complement strand
AGAAAAGAAAAAAGAAAAGAAAAGAAAAGAAAAGAAAAGAAAAGAAAAGAAAAGAAAAGAAAAGAAAAGAAAAGAAAGAGAAAAAAAATAAATCAGTTCCCAGGTAGCATGCTTATGGAGTCATTTATTGTAAACATGATCCAAGCAGCTCATTCCAGACGTGATACTAAAAGCTTAAAACCCACTGGCACTGCTTACCCCCAAGTCAAATCCTGCACAAAGAAAGGGCCTTCAGCCCGAGCCAAATGGAAAAAGGGAATTAGAAGGATGTTACTCATTCATTACTGCCACTTTAATCACTTAGAAGTCCAATTAAGTATAAATCATTAGTATTAAGTTACTTTATCCAAGACTCTTTATAACACACATGACTGGGTTTGGAGGGCTCTCGGTGGCTAAATGTAGCGTGAGCTGAAAAAGGCAGTCAGATGTTGGGTTTCCCCCTCCCTTTTCCTTTCCCCCTTGCTATGAAATTGATAAATGAAGGCTGCATTCTAGGTGCAGCAGTAATTTCTGTAGTGCAGTCAAGTGCTAGGTCCCTTGTCTCCTCCGAGCAATGAGGCCACCGTCCCCTTTAATGCCTCAGCCTTCCCCTGGGCTGCCAAAAGGCCGTACCAGACCCAGGCACGGTTTCATTTCCATGCACAAATCCCCAGCGCAGGAATCCTTTATTCATTAACAGATCCGTCCTTTCCCGAGGCAGAGGGAATAGAAAAGCCAGGAGAGAAAGTGGCTTTCAGCCCTTTCCTGGTCTCTGACCGGTGTTACTGCCCAAATCTCTCCTGAGAAGAGAAGCGGCTTCAGGGGCTTGTTAAAGGCATGATGCAATAACATCCTCTTAGATGTCTTCCTCTTCCTTTCCTTTTTCCTCCCTTCTTCCCAGGGATAAAATTTCCCCAGCGGCCTAGATCAGTGACTGGGAAGCATATTTCCTTCTAATCGGTTTTACAGCTCTTTTAAAGTAATATGTCAGATCATTTTCTCCATATACATAGTTAATGAAAGTAACCCTACAAATTCATTTTAAATAGATGGAAGTTGTTATAACCCTGATCTGGAATTTATTACATTCATTACAATCTTGCTGAAGTAGGTAATGTAATGGACTATTACTTTTATTATCTTTTTAATCCCTCAAAATTATTAGGAACTGACTAATATTTGGCATCACCCTGTTAATGTTTAAACAGAAATTGATATCTTCATTCATCTAATAAATGATGGGGTCTTTTTTCTGCAGAAGAACTAAAGCTGGTGACTTTTTTTTTTTTTAACCTGAACTGGGCCAAAAGATTTCTAAGTAAAATCATAAACTGTCAACGTAACAATTTTGTTAAATCATCTCTTTTATCAGGTTATGAGAACATTTCCCACAATTATTTTCATGGCTCCTCACTGCCTGAGAGCAGTCTGGGCCCCACCAGCTTCTGCAAGGGGTGGATTAAGATTTTACTTCAGTGTCCAGCCCTTTAATCCATCTTTTTGCCTCCTGACTAACGCAAGTGAAGTATTTCACGAAACCCATCCCAGTCAAGACAAACTTTCTCAGTCACTCAAGACTGGTATTCTTCAAGGTTATGCTTAGATGCTTTAAATTGGCCTCACAAAACTTTCACTTTCTTGTACATGTTCTGTAACATGATGTTCAGTCACACCTCTTTGATATCTAATTAGTAATTAGTCCCACCTTAATTCATGACACACTGACAAAAAGCCAGGCACTTCCTGCTCATCTCCCATGTTCGCTGGTAGCAACACAGGCACGGTCACTGCCCCCATTTGGTTTTGGACTGAAGTGAGGCCATGCATTGCACCATCCATTCTGTGGGTTAAAGAGCCTTCCAGGGGTTGTTTCAGAGTGGCAGGTGTGAATAAAAGCACGTGGTAGAAGTTGTTCAAGGTCCAGATGTCCTCACATGTGCCTGCACATGTGTGCAATGCTACATCTGGGCTCCACCACCAGTGCAAGCTGAAAAGCCCTGTCCAGGAAGACCAGGGTGCAGCCCAGGGATATACAGAAGGTCCCATCAGGCCCTGAACTTTCCACCAGAAGCAATGTGGAGTGTATTAAAGTCCTTATCTGCCAAACCAGTTGACATCTTGCCAGCCTTATATATACACTGATATCCCCGTGAGGAGGCGTCCTGCTCCTGAAGTGGTTATTAGGGTTCATCTGCAGAGTCAATGATGAAAGGGCAATGGTGGGGTTTTGCTATTTTCTACAAGTCCCAGTAGACTGGGACCAGTGTCACCGATGAGTGGTAGTTGTGCCACTGACTCTGGCAGGAACAGAGTTCAACACTACTTGAATGGCCTTCTTGGCTTTCTACCCAAGATCTACCACCTACACTTCACCTCTGGCTGGATCTGTTCCTGTGTGGCCTGCCCTAGGTGTTCCTGCGCTGTTGGGGAGCTTCTCAATAATCTCCAGAGGTCCCTTCCAACCTCTACCATTCTTTGATTCCATTCTATGAAGCCCTGTGACATCCCAATGGGCACATTGGACTTTCCAAAGACATCTAAATGACAAAGTCCCATTTCTGGAAGTTATTTAGATAGAGATGGTATCGGTGCAAACAAGTTTCTGAAGGGATTTGCAAAAGCACCTCAATTTTTTTTTTTTACATTGGTGATGATGAAGGTGCTTTTGAACCTTACATGAAATACCTATTTGTGCTTTTGCATAGCTTTGGACATCTTTAAAGAAAGGAATTGAAGTCACTTCTAAAATTGCACTAACAAATCTGGCCCTTTGGCACTTCCAGAAATGTTACCCATCATGCAACCTTTGAAAACATCCAAGCTATGTTTTAATGCTTTTAATCTGTACCTCACCTTACAAGTGCTATTAATATTCATTATAGATTAAGGCCAAAATGAAGATAACAAAGACTTCTTTACAGTTTCTTTTGAGTTAAAACTGGGTTTTGCAGCACAGTACAAATGAAAGACAAGAAAAGTTTCTTTGGACAGTAGCCCTAAAAACCAGTTACTGAGGTATATATATATTTATATATATTAAAAAGACCTTTTTGTTAGTATATAGGTGAAAAAATGTGCAGAGTTAGTAGCATGATAAAAGAACTACAAAGAGAACTCACAGCATGGTTTATTTTTAATTGAGATGAAAAATGAAAAATATAAAAATTTAGAAGCCACCTTGAAAGCAAAACATTTTCAGCAAATTGACCTGGTGAAATGAATGTTAGATAATATGTATTCACAGAAGTAAAGATCCCTGAGACAAAACACGAAAGATAAGTGCCAGCTTTCAGTGAAAATAATGAGAATGTTAACAGGAGGAACTTGCATGGGCTGCGTTTACAGAAGCTTTGAAAATTATGCAGAATGAACCAACCTCTAAAGTTTTACCTGCCACGTTGCTATCGAATGTCATCGTGTGCCCAGTATTTGGAGAGAAGATGGGGTTAGAGATGCAACTGGGCTCTCTCAACTACTTATAATGGCTTTATGCCAAATTTATACTAGCTAAGGATCTGAACGTCATCGTGTTTTGTCCTCAAATATTCTCTCAAAGATCAATTACCATTTTAATCTTGTAAAACTGAGCCTGCTGCGGGTACCTGACCAGAATAATCACTGAACCACACTGGTGCTGCTAGTCACAACCTGCCCTTAGCTTGTGGACCAGATATCCAGAGAGAGATGTGACAGAAAGATGCTATTTATTGGGACTTGTGTACTCGTAACTGCGTTTCTAAAATAGATTCCCTTTCTGTCTCCCTAGTGATTCTTAAAAATAAACAAATAAATAGATTTAGTGGCTGGTTCACAGAAAATCAAGTCTTTCAGCTGCATATTAGAACCAATACATTCTCATCTTGCATTAATGCTGCCCATGCTTTATGATCTGCTGCTGAGACAGAGTAAAAGGAGCAGCAGAGGAAAAGAATCCTTTTTTTTTTTTTTTTGTATTCCAAATACTGCTTTAATAAGACTGAAAGTCTCTCTCTTTCCCTCCTTATAGCCCTACAGCAAATAAATGGAGGTGTCAGCCCAACACCCTTGTAGGTTTAAACTGAATGGAAGTGTCCTTTTGAAAAGCTTGTTCTGTCTGACAGTCCTGAATGTGCTCCTATTGCAGTTCCTTTGAACACCCATCTTTTCTGAGTTGGTGCTCTGCTGACATGGCTTTTCGTGGAGTTAAAGATTAACAGAATGCTACAGAATGACAGGACTTTGTGATAACTTAATTGCATGAAACATAGTTGTTCCTATGTAAATCAGAGTATAATTGGACTCTAAGAAATTACTCTCCCCATATAAAGATGGCAAAGTGGATTTTGGACACACATGAGAAATAATAATCTATTACCTTTTATTATACTTGAAAAACATAGTTGATAGTTTTTATGATGAGTGTTAGACATGCATTTAATGCCATGAAAGTACTTGATTATGTACATTAAATATAAAGTCTGAAAGCTCTAAAGCCTCCTTCGTTTTAAGTGTATTTTAACTGCTGACATTGGAATTAACATAACAATGTGGTAGCTCTGCAATACATTCATAAATTGTGAATCGTAATGGACATACCTTTCAAAGGTCCCAGGGTATTTACCAGCCAGAGAGAACACGGCAGAAACTCTTTTAAATGAGAAAACACTGAAGAAGCTCCCTGAAACTGTTCCTTTGTTCCAGTTAGGTTTGGGGAAGGGTAAGTATGGGATTACAGCACCATCTAAACAAATACCATAAACCAGACAGAAAAATATTATAATCACAAAAGGAGACCATTCCAGGGCAATTGCTGTGACCCAGACTAGAGGTCTGTGCTGAAGAGCAAACGAAAAAGCAAAGTTAAAAGCAAAAGTGATGTGTGACGACCACAGAGTCGGTGATACTATTTACCCAACTATTTAGGACTTTACTTTTAACAATAGCAAGGGACAGGAAACCAAAGTACATGAGCTAAACCTTGTCTCATGTCGAAAGAGCACAATTACAGAGCATCGCATCCTTCTCCCCCAGTGTTTCGCAGAGGAGGCTCAACACTTTAGGAATGCTAAAGCACAACGGAATGGAAATGGTATTGGAACAGAAAGAGCCTCCCGAAATGAACTGTACGCAGCCCGTTGTGTTGGCATGATTGATACTGGAGCATGTAGGTGTAATGAAACTGATGCTGTCTCTTCTGCACCTGTGATTTATTGAGTACAAATTTAAGATGAGAAAAGGCCCCATACCAGGAGCTGCATCTTCCCCCTCAAAGAGGGTATGGTCATCCATCACCAGCCATTGCAAAAGGCCCAATAGTGAGTGGCTCATCAGATGAGCCAATAGTCTCTTTGTTGGGATTCCTAACAAGTGTTGGATCAGCAAAAGTCTATTTAGGCTGGTGGACCTTTCAGGACCAATTTGTAGTGGGTCACTGATTCTGCTAGTGTATTATCTTCTTTACTACTAGTACCAGTTGGGCAAGCAGCAAAGATTAATGATTTTAGCTGCCGACTGTTTGTGGCAATCTACTGCTTCTGGACCAAAGATTAAGATTTTTTTGTGCTTTCCTAGAAAGGACACACCTTTTATCTGGGACCCGTTTTTATTTGCTGAGTTCTGTACAAATAATAACAATAAAAAATAACGGGCACCTCAGCTGCCTTTTTAATGGCAATAAAAAGGATTTTTCTGGTGCAGAGCACAGTGGAAGAGGATTTTGCAAGGGAATAATAAAACTCAAAGCTAAGAGTAAGTTTCATTCTCACTGGGATAGAGAATATGGCACAGCACAGCTCTTCTCCCCGTTCCTCAATACGCAGTGCTGTGGAAATGCAAAGATCTCCCTCCTCCTCTTTAAAGGAAAAGCTCATTTCCCAGGTTGATCTTTCATTATCTTTCATTATCCCCATTATATTTCCCCAGAAATCCCCATTATAGTTGACTTAACCATGGTGCAAAATAACTCAAGACCCATCCCAGGAGGCTGAATCTGTGCTGGGGCTTCTCAGCTTCTGGGGAGCTCCCTGGATGCAGAGTGGCTTTGGTCACTTTTGTAGCCAGTTTCTCTGTAAGAGAATCCAGGAACGATGATGCTGTGACTGCATCATTGGGGGAGAACAACACGGGAACACTGACTGACAACTTCCAAGAAAGCAAACAAGGATGGGGAGAGACTTTGGTTAAATGTGTCTTGTCAGAGATATTATCTCTCTCTCATTAGCCCCCTAGCAAACTCTGAGATATGTTTCTAAGCTCAGCAGGGTGGTCATAGCAGGACACTGGGCACTTCTAGAGAAACGCCACTGACTCCTTATAAAAACAGAACACCTTGTACTGATCAGTTCCTTGGGCCCAGAAGAACAGACAAACTGCTGCTGAAGAAATTGAAAGTGGAAATACAATGACAACTGAGTAATTCTGCTGTTGGAAAGAAAATGAGTAAAAACAGGATAAAAGAAACCCAAACAGCAGCGTTGGTCAAAGTTTTCACTATGGGTATTGTTTTTCTGTACCAGTGCAATGTGCTAGAAACTTCCCAGCAGCTGAGAGGAAGGCTGCAGCTCTGTCATAAGCAAAGGCCAGGCCACCAGAAAGATGAGCATCCAGCAGTGAGAAAATGGTACAGAAACCAGCACAATTCCTGCGAAGAGCCTGACAGGAAAGAGTCTTTGCAAAGGGCTTCAACTGGACAGATGGGCCAGGGCCTGGGGCCAAGCTCAGGGAAGCCCTGTGTTCTCCATAGCCCCTGTGAAGTTTAAGCCACTGCACAGCAGCATTTCCAAAGGAAAGTCAGGATTTCCCCTCTATTGAAAAATAGGACAAAGCATCCAAGTGTGTGAAAAATGCACTCATCAAGGATCTAATTTTTAAAGGGAAGGAATTCTATAAATGACCTAATAAAAAAAGTGTTCTAATTGTTTCTACAACTGCTTCCAAAATTACCCAGGCCTTTTCTCCCTGCTTGTCATTGTTCATGGAGTCATAAATCACAACCCGGGAGATCACTCAGCTCTTGACAATTTGCAACCATACTACCAGGTCTCGTATTCGGCTGGGCTGTGATCACTGACAAGCTGTTACTTAAGCAGTTGACAGGTTCAAAATAGCACAAACTACAAGGATAGCATCAAGTAAAGAGCTTTTAATTTTTTTTTCTACATGCTTATCTTCTGCTCTTGCTCTAGGAGCTGTCAGAAAACAGGAGGACTCCACTGTAGGTGCTGCAAAATCACATTGTGAAATCGTGAACCTGCGATTTCCTCTGTGTCATTTCTCGAAATATTGATGCAGTTTCATAAGGAAGGTAAAGGTCTCTCATTCTGAAGGACTTTCATTAAAAAGTCTTCCACATGTAACATGGAGGATGTTTTCTTACTTCAGCTGCTGAAATAGGCTTTCATCAAAAGTGAAAGGCACAGGAAGCTGAAATTTTAGGAAAACTATTGACCTTCCAGAAAAACAAACTCTATCTTATTGTACCTCACACCTTCTTATTTTTTGGTGGCTGGGATTTGTCCTTAGTAACGTTTGGATGCTGGCAGCCTGCAAGGCTCCCTGGGAGTGAGTGGCTGGAGCCAGGGCTCCTCTGGTTGGAAAGAGAAGCCACTCGTCTCATTTGGCTGCCCAAGCAGCGTGGTCCACAGCAAAGCAAACAGTGTCACTGGCAACAAAGACAGGGTGATGACAAACATATTTTAAATGCCAGCTAGACAAACAACAGTAGGTGTTTCTCAAATTTGATCCTCCAGATGACAAATGCCCTTCTCTCCTTTATTCCCCCAACAAAACCAAGCTTGCCCATTTTGCAGCTGTATTTCGTTCCCTGGTCAGCCTTGCAGATGTGTTTTGACATCACTCAGTAAACCTGGGCCATATTTTCAACACACTTACAGAAACTGGGGTGAGTATGGCACTGCAAATCACCACACTGGAATCTCTTCTCTCATATGAACAGCAGAAAATGTCCTTCCTAGGCTGCTTCACAAATAATCTCGCAATTTATACAGTTCAAACTCCTTTCTTTACACACTTTCTTGGGTTTAATGCCATTAAGCAACAACAACAAAAAATACAGTAGTTATCAAGCTGAACCCATAACTTCTGGCAAACTCCCTTGGAAGTCATTCTTTTTGGGATGGTCATCCCATGTGTTGCAGTTTCTTTCCTCAAGGAAACTCTCCCCTACCCAGTGAAAGTAATAAAACCAGTTTTTTCAATGAGTCATTGGAAGGTGACCTAACCTTTGCTCAGAAGGAACAAGCACCTGACAGAAAGTTGGGGCCAGGGAATCAACTTCCCTGACCCATGCAAGCGATATCAAAGAATGAAATTAATAACTGAGCATTTGCCAGGGAACTTCTAAAGCACATTGGAAGTGAAATGGGGAATTTCCTGTGGTAGGAGTAAAAGTTGTAGAAATTAGTTCATAGTAGGAAAAGCGGAGAAAAGGAAAGATAAAAAGAGATTGTAGTAATCTCATAGCACAATGTTTTTGCATTTCTTTGTGGTTTTTTTATGCTGCCACCTTGGGATAACACACCCTTTTTAAGTGTTTTTTTATTTGATTTTGGCCTGGGTTCATGAAGCCTTGGAGCTTGAGCAGAGGACACTTGGTGGGCCGTGTGCTAGGTGAGCATCAAGCACTGAGTCTGAACTTTTTCCAAACCTTGCCTGGTGAGTAAAGCCAAGACAACTTCTCATGGCCAGGAACAGGAAGAACATGCTTATGGGAGGGCTACAAGCTGCAGGGCACTGTCCTGTGCCCTCCCAGTGGGTGCAGGAGATGAACATGTTACTTGCACTTGAAGGGAAACCTGTTAAAAGTCAAGTTCTCCTGCTTGGTGCAGGTTTTGAAAAAAGAAGTACTAATAGTACCCCAAATGCAAATATCCTTTTCAAATATGGCAGAACAGTAACAACTGGAGACTTTGCTTCCTTTTTACTCCAAGTAGAGCATTACTACATCCAAGTTCAGACTTGGATAGAGATTTTTCCCTAATGAATTCAAAGACCAAGTGCACAGCTGGCCTAGGCTCCAGTCTTCCGCATACAAAATCGACCAGCCTTAAAGGAAGATGAGATCTCCACTGATGACGCTCAGTAGCTACAGCAAAACAGAAGGGCAGCTGGTCAGAAATCGCTCAATGAAACCCTGCTAGACTCTGAGCAAAGCCAAGCAGCAGAGCACTCTGGTGTCTTTGTGTGGAGACATGTTGGAGCACTTAGAGCAATGTGGCCCAAAGCAACATGTCATCATTGTACCTAAATAGAAAGTGAGCCTCTGTGTAAGGGAGTCCAGGACAAAGACTGAACACACAGAAGGAGCTGCTTTCAGAAATTCCTTCCTGCAAAGGAATGAAATACTGGAGGACAGCTAGCAGCCCTGAATATTCACCTTCGGTTCGATACCTAGGTGATTGTACAGCAATAGCCAAGCTCTTCCAGAGGAGATTTTGAGCCAGTTCAGGAGACACAAAATGGCCCAGTGACATGACAAAGGCCACAGAGGTAATTAGTGGCAGAGTGAATAACCTCGTTCTTCTCCCACAGCCCCCCTCCCCCCAATTCCATTAGTTGCCCAAACTTCTGGAGGATCAAGCTTATTGAAACCAACAGGAGTTTCAGTGGTTTAAAGGTCTGGCCCAAGCATAGCAAAACCCTGAGGCAAAAGTGTGCTTCTCCTCCACTCCCTTCCCTCCAGCAGACGTGTATTCCAACACTTTCAGTAGGGAAGGTTAGTCCTTCACTGGAATCCCTTGAATAAAGAGAAGCTTCTGGGAGCGCACTGAGCAAATGGGTTATTTTGAAAGGACAAGTTAGCTCTATAATTTGCCTTCACAATGTGTTCTGCACTCTAATTACAAATGCAAACACAGTAATTGAGAACAGCATCATAAAACTCTAAGGGAAGCCATAAGTGATATAATACATGGACATGTTTACCATTTGGTGCAGCAGGATGCCTCTGTGATGTTTTCCCCATGTTTAAACAGGGTGGAGATTTGCTTTTCTTTCATAAAGTTAATTCCATGACAGCAATTCTTCCCTCAGCCTCCCCACTCCCGAGCCTGGGTCAATTAAAATGCAGCTTTTGGAAAACATTTCCTCTCTTGTCTCAAGTGAGAAAACCCTCTTTTTTTCTTTTGAAACAGTAAAAAAAAAAAAAAAAAAAAAGTTAATTAAAGCTATTCCAAAGGGAAGAGAAAAGGGAAGATCTTAGTGTATTCTCCACCTGTGATGTCCCACTCTTGCCTGCAACAGCAAATAACTCAGCAGGGTGAAACACAGGGAGCTGTACTGCTCCTCTCCCATCTAAACTGTCCTTGGGGAAAACTCAGCCCTTCCAGAGGTTCTCAGGAGAGGAGCTCCCACTGCAGCTTTCTTCTGGGTACCCACTGCCTGGATAATGCCAGCAAGCAGTGGCTCTTGATGGTCTCCACCCATTTAATGAACTCTGCCCTGTGCTTGGGTGTGGGCAAGAGTTCAAAGCTCCAGTTTTTCCCAGCAGAAGAAGGATAAGTAGTTTAGGCTGAGGAATGGCAGATGAAGTCAAGCAAACTGCTTGCAGACTGATGGCAAGTTTTCTGCGTGGATGGACAGCAGGAGGGTCTACAGCATCCCACACATGGTGCAGTCCCACATTCCTGTTTTCATCCACTTTGTCCCTGTTTGCCCTTCTCCTTCTTTGTCTTCTCTCAAGTCACCCTCCCCATGTCAAAATGGGGGCCTGCTCCAACAAAGACCTCAAATCAAGGCAAAGTCTATGGCCTCAGAAGTCTTCACAGATGCAACAGAAGAAAAATGGAAAAATAAATGTAACATCAGCCCTATCTTCTGGAAAGGACCTTTGGGGTGCTGGGTGAATGGGAGAGATGCTCAGTGCTTCAGGGGGTACTGCAGGAGAAGCAGTGTGACTGACCCGTTTGCAGAGAAGCCAGGTAGTGGCCTGGACAAATAAACCAAGAGAGCTTTAGGGCAGAGTGTGCACTGACTGGGTCCTACAAACTCACCTAAGCTTAACAGCTGCTAAATAACATGACAAATCATGTGATTCAAACCAGAACAGTTCAAGCTCCCTTTCGAGATCAATGAAGACATGTGTCCTATCTGCGGCTCACTCTGGCTCGCTCGCGCGCACACCCCGTCTCTTTAGATTTGCTGAAAGCTGCTATGGCCTGATTTTCAGAGGTGCTGAGTGCCTGCAACTCATCGTGACAGGCTATACATCAAATCCATCACCTCTTGGGAAACTTGATTACCCTAGTGGAAACCCTCATTTCAAGCATTTAACTGGTTCCTACTGGTTTCGGCCAGCCAGCTACGTTTTGGAGTGGATCACTTGGTTTGGGCTGTGCTAATCCTTCCGGAGAAATAAATCCAAGTCCATGAAGACCAATGTAGGAATCTACTGAAATGTCTAGAAAGGTATCAATTAAAAAGGAAAAAAATAAATATCTATTTTTAAAACATTGAACCAATAAAAATAACTCACACTTGGCTGGTTTGAGCTGTTCATCAGGTGACTTGCTGCTGAACAGATGTCTCCAGCTGGGAATTCTTGGATGAAATTCTCTATCTTCTCCTTTTTTTTTATAGCCCAGTTATTAAAGAAGTACATTAGAGGTTTGAAACATGTGTTATTTGAAGCCAGAAAAACAAAACAAAACAGAAACCACAAATTCATTGCCAAGAAAGAGGTTGCTGAGGTGTAATCACAGCTTTAAGGGATGAAGCTCTTTATCTGGATGTTTGAAGAATGAAAACACAGTTATTAAAAAACCTGCAAACACAGAGTTAAGGCTGAACATAAACAGGGTGCTCACACTGAAAATACAGAGTTTTAGAGAAGGCTGTCCAGAAGACTCCAAGCAGGTTTTTCACAATGCTTAGAAAATGTATAAAGTAGTAGTTAATTGGTATATGGAGATTAATTCACTGCCATTTGAGTATTGTTTTATCCTACATTTTCAGCCATGGTGCATATATTTATGTGTATGATATTTTAATATCTAATTAATACCTCTATTACTGTTGAGCCAAAGACCCTGGCTAGAAGAGGGATAACTTAATCTACTGTAGCATGGGTGTATACTGATTGCTGCAGGAGCTGTTTCTTCTCCCCCTTACAGGGTAGATGCTGGAAATGTTGGTGTGCATTTTGTCTCCACTAACATATGAGGAATTGATCCCACCAGAGGAAAACAAGCAGAAAATATCTCCCTTGGCGTAGCAAATTCAAACTGCCCCATAGGATTGTCATTAAAATAGACACAGAACTGAAGCAGCCTTCCCTGGCCACCTTTCGTTCTCACAGCAGCCTGCGCACACCTCGCACTGCCCCTCGCCTTGCTGCATTTTGCCGTGAGCCCCCGCTCCAGCCAAGGAGCTGCAGTCGCTCTTTGTGGGGTCTTAGAAGGACCCCAACAGCAACTGACCAATGTGACTCGAGAGCATTTAGCTTGGGAAACACTGGGTGAGAAGCTGTAGCACTGCTATGCTGTCATCTGTCCTGCACAGATTAATTTAACCATTCTGTGGAGAAGCTCTGGAAGCAAGGAAATAGTTACAGAGAAACTGCAGCTTGCTCCAGGGACAGTAAGCAGCTTTGTGAGCCTTCTCAGTGTCCTGGCTGGGTCACGTCAGGTCTGCTCCCCTCAGATACTCAATAGGATCTTCGTAGCAGCCAACGATGGGAAACATCTCCAGCTTTTCTAGGGCCTGGAGGTCTGATGAGATTTAAACTGGGAGGTGTTCACAACACACAGCAATGCACAGACACACAGGCTCAATTGCAGTTTTACTTCCCAAAGAGAAAATGGCAAGTTGTACTATGAGCCAATATTTTGTCTGGGCAAACTGAGCATAATTTATGCTCTGAGACTGAATTTAAAAGCATCTGATCTGGGGCTATTCAAGGTTGTGGATCTGTTTATACGTAAAAGAAAAAAAAAAAAAAAAAAGATTGGGAGCCTTTTTCTTTCCCCTGTGTGGGTAACAGCTGAATAATTGTTCCTCAAACTATCAAGGAGAGCAAACAAAAACATTTCCATAGTATTATGTCCTTCCTTTGGCTCTCTTCTTTTCCCTTCTCATGTTTACGGACTAAAAATGTTTGGGGAGGAAGGTGAGGGCTTGCAGAAGCCACCTCGTTTCCAATTCTGCTCATCTTTATCTCTCAGAAATGCACAAAGGACTTTAATTTCACTGAATAACAGCTTTCTACTAAATACTTCCTCACTTTTCTTCTGCACCTGGAGGGGCTAGTGTAGCAATAGGTGAATAATATTCACCTGAGAATCCTGAGGTGAATACAGAGCCTCATTCCCAAAGGGCACAATAAACCCGATCCTTCCTCTTCTGATCAACAAGAGCACAGAAGCTGCAAACCTGACCAGTACATCAAAAAGGGAGCTTGAAAAATACTTTGAGCAAAAAATGCTAACGGTGCATCCTTCTCCTGTAACTGCACTGATATTAAATCAGGAAATGGTACAGAACAACCACAAACACATATATACAGGGGCTGTCAAAACAGAAGCAAAACAAAATCCCTAATGGGGACTAAAGGTGCAAAGAGCAAAAAGAAGAATACACAGTATAGGCTTTATGATTATGTTTAAATCCTTATGCAGCAAATGCTGCAAAGGGAATTCCAAAAATTTTCTCTATATAAGCAGTTTTTTTGATCCAGGACTTTGTGCAATGAAAAGGAATTACAAATCAGTTGGAATGAAAGGGTTCAGGTCCCAGTGAGTGTTGGAGCACGCCTGTGGACTCTGGGGCTGTAATGACAGCCCCCTGATCCTGCAAGGGCCAAGGGCCATGCTCAGCTCTGCTCTGAGTTACTTCTCCGATGCCGTGGCCATTGGACCTCCAGCAACTCTGGTCTTTCTGAAAATGATGCTTGCATGGTCCTGGGTTTCCTCAGGCACAGATGAGGGCAGATCTTCCCTCCTTGACCACCTAAAGATCTGATCATCAGCAAAGTCTCCCACTGAGCCCCTTGGTAAAACAGGCAACAGGCTGTGGCCAGAAAAGGATGCTGACCTTTTCTGGAAGACCTGGCTGCCCTTCCAGATCTGGAAGACCATGACTTTGTGACATTGGGCATAGATCCAGGACACTTTCCCTGACATTTCCCTTTTCTATATCCCTTCCAAGGAAACTAAAAACCCTTGGGAAGATCACTTTTCCCACCCAGTCATCTGTGCAGTACCTCTGTATTCATAAAAGAAGCAGATATGCAGGAGAGACTTTTTTTCTAGTAGGATGTGGCCCAAGTTCTGAAGTGTTTGAAAAACCTTTGAATGACACAAAATGCCATTGCAAGATACGACTGCAGTAATTATAGTTCTTCAGCTTCTATGGGCTACTTCAGTCCCAAAAGGCGACTTCTGATCGTTCAGAAAGGTTTTGGTGCTGCTTATTAGCTAAATGCTCCTGAAGGGGCTCAGATAATGAATTCAGCATGCCGTGGTTCAAGTGGGAAGCAGGACTCAGACAGGCACAGGAGGAAAGCTGATCCTAGCAGGGCTTGAACAGGGAATTTTGTACTTCCAGATCAGGTGTTTCTGCTAGAAACAATTTTTACCACAGTGGCAAGACGAATAATAACGAGCGTGTGTATTATAGGGTGGGGCTACAATAAGACTGCAGAGTTTGGAAATGATGAGAAAGAGACAAATTCTCTTGAAAATAAATTTGGATTGACTCATTCATGGTATGATGGGGCTAAGGCTGAAAGAAATAACTAGGAGAACGTTTCTGCTCTGTGCTTATCTCCCTGCCAAAGACGCCCTTATGGGACGTTATGGAAGAGAGTGAAATGTTGCAATGTCGTCTGGAAGAATCCCTCCCCTTCCTCTCCCCAGGGTGCAGCGAGACCCCGAGCAAACCGCAGAGGTGGCCACTGAAGAGTTGCACTTTTTTCTCTGCACAAAAAGGCAGGAGGAAAGGCACGGCAGCAACCGCCCCTCCAGCCCTCCCCAGGGCCAGACAGCCCTGCGCCCGGGGGGGCACCGGGGAAGGGGCCACTGACCCCTCCGAAAAATAAAAATAGTCCCCACTCCTCGCCCTTCTCTTCCCGTACAAGCCTATGACAGCACCCTCCCAAGACTCTGCAATAGCCCCTTGCTCTCTTTTCACTCGGC
>JANHFX010006165.1:23188-33593 GCA_027560015.1 Chloroceryle amazona | reverse complement strand
AGGAGCCTCTAAGGTTTGCCAACAGCTAGCTGTGGGCAGTCATGTGGCTTCTTTTGCATTAATAGTTTATTCAACAGGAAAAAAAAAAAAAAGAAAAAAAAAAAAGGTATTTTGCTGTGACTGAATCTGTTTTCAGAATTCCATAATGTAATAGAAAAGTTGAACCATTTTAGCCACAGGAAATTCTAAAAAATAATGAGGTTTTGATTTCCCCATTTGAAATCCCAGTGCTTTCTTTTCAAAATCATTCACATTTGATAAAAAGAAAAGGTAAATCAGGTCACCTGTTCACAGCAAAAGAAGTGTTTGGTCAACCAGTTTGTCATACCCTCAGCATTTCTTAATTCCTTTTCAGTTTAACTAATGAAGTGAAGAATCAATTACTCTCACAGCTTCCAATCTGCAAAGATATGAAGGTAATCCAGGGCCAGCTTCACAGAGGTATTAATGTGGCTGACACTGTCGAGAGGCACTTGACAGAAATCACCAAATGCGTTTGGCAGATGTATTGTTTTGCACTTTTCCAAAGACACTCATTAAAAATCTGTGAGCCTCATGCTCAGACAAGCCCGGGTCCTTCCTGCAAATGGGATGTACACTCTCAGCTAGACTGAGGAGCTCTGGAATTATTACGATGGGCCACATTGTCACTAATCACACGCAGAACAAAACTCTTCTGTAAGTGCTGTCTGCTCTAACCAGCAGCTCACCAGCTTGAATCCAGGCTAGGTAAGAGATTGGGCTTCTTGCCCCGTTGGTGCTGAGATCCCTGCTGCTCTCTTCACATGTGGTGCTGCTGTAAATTGGGATACAGGGTGGGGGTACAGACTTACACAGCCCTGGGATAGCTCACTGGTGTTCTGGAGCATTGCATGGACTTTACTGGTATAAATATGGAGAACAGCATGGACTTTACTGGTGGCTTTTGGTTTAGCAGCTGATTACAGGCTCTTCTGTGTAGATCTAGAAAGGAAGAAAGGTGCAGCTCTTCCTAAGCGAAGCCATCCATCCGTTTGCTAGCATCAAGGCAATCTCTTTGAAGAAAGTCAAAATCAAAAAGTGTTTATTGGCATGGTGGCTGTTGCACTTGGATTTGGATTCAGCACCATTTCCCTGCTTGTGCGTTCAGAGCAGCTCAGCTGGAACCATCTCCATAAATCAGTGCAGGTACATGGAGCAAGAGAGGAGGGAACGGCTTGACTGGTGCACATCTGGGCAAGCAAAACAGGCGGGTAACACACGTTTAACTGCAAGGTATAGAAGTGCAATCCTGCATGGGAATTAGTGAGGATGCCATGGATCAGCAAAAACACAGATGGAGGTTTGAGCTCAGATCCTGGTTCTCTAGGCCACCCTCTTAGAAGCTCTTCCAGAAGGAGGTTCAGGTGTTCTGCAGGGAGCATCACACAGTCACCCCCATCCACTCACCAACACTCACATCTGAGCGTGCCTGAGTCCTTTGCACAATCTTCACACTACTTAAGAGCCTTTTTTCCTAAGGGGTCACTTACCTGAGCCCTGCTGACCTTCTCTCCTGAGCCCAACCCGAGTCTGAGATCTCCTGCAGTGCAGACTCGATGGAGGGCAGTTGCCCTCAGGGAATGTGGGGTCCCTGCAGAGGCTGCGCTTTCTGGAAGGTAAAACATAAACCTGCCTATGGGGTGCTGAAGTCAGTTTGCAGAGGTCTGGTGAAGCCAATCCATGTCGTGTTGTTTACTCCATGGGCAGAAGCAGCCCTGCTCAGATCCTCACTACTCTAAAAGCTGCTGAGAAGAGCGCAACTCCTTTCTGGTCCTCACTAGTTTGAGGGGAGACTGCAGGCTGCCCAAATGGTGGTGCTACATTAGCTGAGAGGAAAAAATCCACCTGTCACCTCTGTCCCTGTTTCCCTATCCATCTTGTCTTTGTCCCAGCCCTTGGGGTCCCCAGGGCAGGAGGTTTGGCTGGGGCAATGACTCTCCCCGTGGAGCCTGTCAGGGCTTGTTACGGCCACCAAAAGATCATCACTGACCGTGCCCCAGGTGACATTTGCTCCCGTGTGTTGTTTCAGTCTCCTAAATGAAGCTGTAAAGGGGAACGGATGAGGGATGAGAAGGAGATTGCCTCCAGCCTCTGCTCCCTGCCTCTTCCCCAGCGGGCATGATGGATGGCAGGAGCGAGGAGCAGAGGCTGAGTCAGCTCCCAGGTGACCTTCGCAGAATCCCTCCCGGTCCCCGTCCCCCTCGCTGTTGCGCGGGGCCGCTGAACCTGGGCAGATTGATGGCAGCTCACGCTCAATTTCTCTGATGCACTTTTGCTGAGAGACACTCGTACATCTTCCCCACGTCGTCTCTCCATATCTGAGGTCAGGCTTTCAACAGGCAAGAAATGTTCCGAAATAAATCACCGCCATCCCTCACCCAGGGCTCTGCCAGCTCCCAGGGAGTGGGGAGAGGAGCAGAGTGCGCTGGGAGAGCTGGCATGAGGGGACCAGCATGTGCAGACCTGCACGTGGGTCCAAGTGCTCTCACTACATGGACTTTCTGCCTCGGGAGTAAGCCCACAGAAGGCAGCAGGCAGCAAAATTGCCATTCCCCAAGGATTTCTCCAGGCCTTCTATGGCAATGGTTCCTCCCTGCACTTCTTGCACTGGGGTCAGTGTCAATCAGCTGGGGACCCACTTGTTCTACACAGCTGTACATGCACTGAGCCCATCAGATGGGAGATGGGGTGCACTGAGCAGCACATCCCCTTCACTGTGGCAGGAGGAAAAGGGATTCCAAAACTCATCCTCCAGGAGGGCCTGGAGCAACCCTCAGAGAGGCAGGGGCTCAGCCAGGATTTGCCCCACACCTCTTCTCCTGTCCCACTCCAGGTCTGAATCTGCCCCGAAGCACATCCCATGTCCCAAGAGCTCCAGTCTGGGGAACTATTTCATGCTTTTGGTGTTTTGTTCCAGACACGTGGAGCTGTGCTGGTGCTGGAGAGCTGAGGGGAGCACTCCCCCTCCCAGTTCCCTGCTCCTTGCTTGTTGCCTGGGGTTTCTGCTGATGGAGAGCAGCATCCCTGGGAGCTGAGGAGAGGGTGACACCCTCGCAGCAGTGGACCAGGGCATGTTGCTGCTGTTCTGAGCCACAGGTGTGCTGGGCAACTTGCACCCAGACAGACACATCTGGCCCTGCAGCTCTATCCCCTCACCTCACTGCCTGAGCCTTAGCCTTGCTCACACACCACAGCCAGACAAGAGTCAAGGAGCTTTAAAGAAGCCCAAGAAATGTGTCTGTTTTCTTTGCACTGCAGTTCTGCTCCTTTCCACCTTGATCATTGTTTAGAAATGGGGAGGGGGAAATAAAACACATGGCCTTAGCTTTTGTGCAGAACCTGTGAGAAAGCCTTGGAATGGGTACAAGGTGCAAATACAAACAGCTATGAACATCCTCCTCTTGCTCCAGGGCTGCTGGGACGCGCTGACCTTAACTGACCTCATCCCAATGTTGAATCTTTACCCCATCCCACTAGGAAGTGAGGTGGTAAAGAGGGAAAGATGCAATTAGTCTGTGCTTAAAAGTCTATCTTTAGATCTCAAAGGGTACAGCATAATGCATCAATGGCCTCATTTAATAATTAGGGAAACTGAGGCCCACAGAGCACAAGGAATTTCCTGTCCTCTCTCATTGAGGCCAGCTCCCAAACCCTTGTCCTGTCCTCCCCCTGTGAGCCACATTGGCTCAGCCTTTTCCTGAGCTTCACTCCTGACACCTCACCATGAACATGATGGAGGCAGATCTGCAGGGTCTTCCAGAGGAGTTTGAAGCTTCATGAAGACTCAGCAAGCAATGTTTTGGCCACCCAGAGGTGCTGCTGATGGTGATGTCTCCTCCTACAGCATGACTGAGAGAGGGCAGCCACCACTGTTCCCCTGGCACATCTCTTCAAGCTTGTCTTCTGCTGAAGGGTGCTGAAGGGTGCTGAGAGAGGTTGGGCTGCTGAGGTCCTGGTTGTTCGTTGGCCATAGTCCTAAGGCAAAATGCCTGCTTGGGAGCACAGCAGGAAGCCCGGGCACACACACAGTTTAGTGTCACCCACGTGTGCTGGGAAATCAGCACCAGCTTTGAGCGTGCAAAGCTTGTGGCTGCAGCACCCCATCTCTGGTGCCCTGGGCATTTCAGCATGTCCGAGGCAGCTCCCCTGCCTCATGCCCCTGGTAAAATCCCAGTTCTCCCTGTCAGGTGTTGCACAAAGCAGCTCTGGGTGCAATGGGAGCCCTTGCTGGTGGTATGGCTCCTGCCCATTGTGTATGTTACCGTGGAGCATGATGCCCAGGACGGCTCTTGCCCCTTGTCCCCACCCATGGGGAGCAGCTGCCAGAAGTCATCCTTTACACACTTGGCATCCCAGGCAGTGTAGCCATCCCTTGCTCCAATATCTGAATCCTTTTCCCTGGAGATTTCACTTCTGTGCCCCAAAAATTCCTCTCAGGGCTCAGCAGATGCACAGCGAGCATGGGAGTTCCCAGAGAACTCTGCAGACCCTCTCTGGACACCTTCCTGCTGCACAGGCTCCAGCAACATCCCCTTCCACATCCTTGCTCCCAAAGCCCAGGTACTTAGTGGCCTCATCATGCTCTTCCAAATGACATCTCTTCTCCAGACAAAGTGGTGGCCATGATGAAAACTTCCCAGTGCAGAGACCCATCTGCAGGCAGCAGCAAGTCGCAGTGGGGCAGGTGGGGGATGCTGGTGGCACGTCCAGCCTCAGAGGATGCTGTGTCTCACTGTGAACTGACTCTGGCTTTCCCCAGGGCACCCCACCTTCCTGGGATTTTGATGTTGTCAGTCTGCTTGTTTGAAAGCCAAGCTACTGAGCCTAGGGAGAACTGGACTTTAATGAGTAGCCACATTCTGGCCTTTCTGATGGTGCTCAGCCAAGCTGGAAATAGACACTGAGACCGTGCCAAAGACTGAGACAAAAAACAAAGTCAGCCTTGAGTTTTTCAAGCTCTATTATTTTTTGCAGTCATCTCAAAACTGGGGCTGGATGGGTTTCCTCAGGCCGTCCCCAGCATGACTGTGGGTCCCAGTCCTTGTGGGACTTCTAAAGATGTAGTTTAGAAGTGCTAAGGTTGACATTTCCCAATTTGTCGTGCAACTGATGCACAGAAGCAGTCACAGAGGGAATGTCAGTGCCTCTGGCTCTGCACTGCACTGGAGATACATCCCAGCTGCATTTCTGGCTCCTTTGCACTGCAGGCTGTGCAGGTTTGAGCTGTGATGGAGCCTCAAACCGTGCTAACTGTGCTTTCATCACACTTTCCTTCTGTGTGAATTGCCAAATATCATCAAAACTATTCCTTTCCTGCACCGGTGTGTCTGTAGTTATTTGTGTGAAACCAAGAGAGATCTCCCAGCACCGTCTGCTGTACTACACAGCAAGAAATAGGTCCTGAATCAGACTCTAAGTTCCATTGGTGGAACTGCCCAGGTCTCCACTAGCCACGATGGGACACCCAGTGCAGCTCGTGGCATCTGCCAAGAAGGTCATGTAGAGCCACGTGCACAGAAACCAGTGGCAAGGTTGGTACTGGGGGAAATTGTCTCCAGAACAACAAGCAAATGCACAAGAGCGCTCTTGTAATATTTTGGAATTCAAATTCAATTCTGCAATCCAAAAAAGGCAAGTGGCAGGAGGGAAGGAAGTGGCTGTCTAGAAAGCAGAAAGCTGCAGGGCCAAGCTTCACCAGCCTGCACTTGTGCTGCACACAAACCCAAGCAAGCCGAGGACATGCTGGGGAGAGACTGGTGCACGATACACCTCTGTGCCTGGAGCTCTTCAGGAAAGGAAGAAAGGTCACTTGAGAGGAGGGAAAATCCCTTGCTACTCTTGAAAACCATCTCTGACCCTCTGTCAGGGCAATGATTATGTCCCGAGCCAGAGCTGCAGATTTTCCCTGCTTCACTGGCCATTGCAGGGCACTGTAGCCCTCAGAGCCCTCCCAAATCCATGTAGCAAGTCCTCCCTTTCCACAGCAGGGAGGAGCACCAGGCAGTGGAGCTCATCGTCATCCCCCCAAAACGAGACCCCAGGTGCCACAGGGTGGTCTGACTCCTGAGACAAGATGATTTATTGCCCTGAGCTATTCTCTGTGAGGAGTCAAAGGGGAGAGATTTGATGAGCTTTTCCCCAGGGAAAGCAGGAGTGAAGCAGTGAAGGTTCTTCCCCAGGAGTCTGGACTGTGCTGTGCAGGAGCAGGAACACCCAGCTGGCTGCATGGCCCTACAGGTGCTGAGGCATTATCACAATGGGAGAGGTAAGGCTGGGAAGAAGCTGCTCTGAGTTCTCTTTGCTTTGCCAGTGACAATGTATTGTATTTTCCCATATGTAAACCAGAAAAACTCATCCTCCCTTCCCTCCCAGAGTCTCTGGGAGGATTCATTCATCTTGGATTAATGCTGTGTGGATACAACACCATGCCTGACCCCCTGGCTCCTGGCACACTGACCATGCTGTGGCACACCCTGGGGTGCCTTTCCAGGATGCTGCTGTGTGCAGTCCCCTGCCTGTGGCACCACGAGGACACACCAGGCATGGCACAACACAGACCCGGTCCATGGCGGGAGGGAGAGGTGGTGTGGATGGTGAGGAGGAGGCATGATACCCTTCTGAACCATGGGGCACTCCTCTAAAAGTGAGAACAAGTAGCAGTGGGGTGGGATTGGGGAAGGGTCTCCCCCACCCTCTGCATAATGGTTTGGATTTGGGTATTTGAAAGGGCGTGGCTGGTGTCGAGCTCATTTCCAGTATCTGCTGTCAAGGGGGTGTTCCAAGAGCTCCGGATGCTCCCTTGTTATTTTTCTGCTCCCACCCAGCACTGCGGTGCCAGGGTGCCCGCTGTGCCGTGCCTGGGCACCACACCAGCCTCGCAGCGTGTTGCGCCATAGACAGACAGGGCAGGGCTGTCCCTGAGGACAGCAGGGCCTCATAGGAGCTGCCAGATGCTGCCTCACTGCACAGGACACTGCTAGTCCCGGGGAGCCCCATGCACAGCCCGGCACATCCTTGCACGTCTCCAGCAGCAGCCAGCCCTGAGCTGCTCAACCAGCGTGTCCACGGGCAGCCACCACCCTCTGCTGGGTGGACACGGACCAGAGCAGAACCAGCCCCGTGCCATCACAGTCTCATATCCAGATCTTGGCTCAGGCAGGTGGGATCCTGGCACTTCCCGAGCAAGCGGAGCTGGACACTGGCACATCCCCAGGGAAACCTCCCAGCTCTGGCTGCCCTGCCACCTTCGACACCATCTCTGCAGAAGCAGCCAACAGACGTGACAAACGCGGCCACTGCACGATCTCTCCCCATCCCCCGAGGCCGGGCTCTGCCTGCTGAGCCCCCTTCACAGCCCATTAGGCAGCTCAGGTTCGGGAACACGCTTCGCTCTCCCGGTGGCTGCAGGAGACAGCGGCCGCCTCCAGACCCCTCCTGTGCCTGCTGAGGGGACCGTGGCTCTCAGTCACTTCCAGCTGCTTAGCTCTGCTCTGCCTGGCAGAACCCGTGGGGAGCAGGCAGTCGATCTCCTGTGGGTCACCTGGAGATGAAGATGACAGCGGGGAGAAGAAGGGACCAGCCGTGGTGTGGGGGCTGCCAGCAATGTGTGGAAGAGGCCAGGCTCCCACCAAGCCTTTGAGCAAGAAAATGAATTACATGGAGAATCCACACTGCCCCAGTTTCCCAGTACAAGGTGGTGGTGGCCGACCCGAGGTGGGCAGCAGCCGGAATCTCCGGAGGGTTTGTCCTCAGCGGGTTCAAGGCACCAGGCACCCTGGAGCCAGATCCCATCCTCCAGAATTTCAACCAGTTGGAGGAGGGTTTTGAAGTTGGTTCAGTGAGACGCTGTGTCTCAGACCTTCTCTCAGGGCCTTATTAAAATGCAGACTGCAAATTCAGATACTGTAAACAAGGTCACTGGAGAATGAAGATCAACAGAGTGCAAGCACAAGGAATGCAGAGCATTAATATTCTGATGTGTGAGCCCGTCCTAAATATTTTATCAGGCTAAGCTTTTTTGTATTGAGGCATCCTTCCCCTGCTCTTCCTCCTCCTCTTCTGCCTGCTTCACGTCCTTTTCTCTCGCGTTCACAAAAAGCACTTTGTATTTCGGCTGAGGCTTGAAATATATGCAAACCTTCCACTCCCCCCCCCAGCAAAACCCTCACCCTCTTCCAGGAGGAGGGAGAGAGATTTCCTAACGGGGTTTCTTTTGTTTCTGTCAACGTCTCACTTAGGCAGCGGGATCTGAGACTTACCGAACGCTGCCAGGGTCTTATCACCCACGTTGTTGTGTCCCCCACCCCCGCAGAAATACAGGGATTCCCTCCCACCTCCATCAGCTCTGCAAAGTCGAGGACAGAGTGGCAGCCGGGGCACTCGTGCATGATGTGCAATTGTCCTGTCTCTTGCGTGTGAGCTGTCCCCCCCCCGGTGGGTGGTTTTGGCTCGAGGAGATGATCCAGAGGTGCTTGATCTGGTGTCAGAGCAGCCATCGCACGGTCATTGGCTTTTGCCCTCCCCGGAGAGTGGCTGAAAACCTCACAGTTAGTGAAAAATGAACTGAAATCCAGCCCATCTTCAGCAGGTGCTGAGAAGGTACTTCCTGACCCCAAGATCCATGTCCTTATGCCCTGAGGCATAAGATTTGATTTTCCTTATCAAGATGCTCTCTAGCACGGCTACAAATACATCACACAGTGCTGAAAGGATCTGTGCCTTTATAAATCCACAATTTTATTTTATTTTTTTACTTTTACACTGAGCCACACAATTCTGAAAGTACCATTATACATTATATATCCATACCATTATAAATCCCCAAATGGCATTTTTTTCCCCTTTTACTTCAGGTGAAGACAGCAAATGCAGACCTTGCTATAAAGTGTCGTGTGTGTGTCCCTGGAGTCACTGGATGACCTGGGGAAACTGCTTCAGAGAGGACTCACAGGGTGGCTCCCCTGGTCCTGCTGTGAGCAGTTTGCTGGCTATGACCATTCAAGTGAAACCCAGAGATTCAGGGAAAGCTTTGTTGATCCTGAAATTTCCCAGATCTGAGTATTTATCCAGGTTGCAAATGGGTGGTTGCATGCTTTCCTCTGTGCTACCCACAAACCCTAAATTTGTCTTGTTTGAAAAACTGTAGTCATCCAATTAGCAATAATGCTCAGCAAGTGGAGTGGCCAACCACACATCTTGAGTAATAAATAGCAGAGGATAGAAGTGAACAGTTTGGGAATAGTCAATTGAATGGGAATTATTCATGCAAACTGTATCACAGACTCTTACAAATACCAAATGCACTCCAGAAAATGAGGGCATTTATGTAATGACATCTCATTAAAAAAATAATCATAAGAAATTGATTATTAATAAAATATTGAGAGATAATTAACATTTTTTTTTCTCAGCAGAAGATTCCAGAAGAGGGGCCACTTCTTCTTTTCAACTTCAACCCTGGCTTCCAAAGGACTTGAAAGAGAATCATGTGCATTAACCAGAGAAGTCTGGCCTGAAATGATCTAAATGTAACATGAATTAATGGGTGCACTTTTTAGTAGGTGAAATATTGGAGTCTATACAAATTGACATTTTTTGATCATAAATAATAGTCTAGATCTGAAACTGCTGTATAATTAGCAATTCTTGGATCCACAATCATTTTGCAATTGTGCAGAGTAGATTTTTATTTTCTTTTCAACTCTCATGTTAATAACAGCAGCGATACTGCCCAGCCCTCAGCAGGGTGACGGACAGAAAGGAGGGGATGTGTTCATGCATCAGCAACGGTGGCTGGAGGCATCACTCGGCACCTTCCTGCACTGTCAAGAGATTTTGCTTTAACTGAGCTGACCCCTGAGAACTCATCCCTGGCTGCGAGCGCTGGCAGTGGCAGATGAGAGCCCCTGCGTGGGAATGGACAGACAGGCTGACAGCAGTGGGAAATGGAAGGGGAAAACCTGACTCCACCACACATGTTATCTAAGACAGAACAAGTTTCTGCCAGGAAGAGCTGATGTCCCTGCTCTGCGCAGGCTCAGGTGCCAGTTCCCAGCCCTGCCCCTGGGGCCAGGGGGATGTTTCATCCCAGGATGCCCACCCAGCTGAGCCCATGGCTCCTGTACTCAGCTGCCAGGAAGCACATGGAGTGGTTGGGTTTGCTCTGGGGTGTAGGGTTTTGTTGTGTAGGTGCAGCCACAGTCCATGCCCAGCAGGCTTTCCAGGCTAAGCTGTAACGGGAAAGGATGGAGGGGGATCATAGAATTGTAGACTGGTTTGGGTTGGAAGGACACTTTAAAGGTCATTTTGTCCAACCCCCTGCAGGGAGCAGGGCCATCTGCACCCAGAGCAGGGTGCTCAGAGCCCCGGCCACCTCCCCTGCAAT
>JANHFX010006165.1:0-21550 GCA_027560015.1 Chloroceryle amazona | reverse complement strand
AGCTTCCAGCCACACTTCCCCAAGCCTGGAGCGTTGCCTGGGGTTGTTGTGGCCCAAGTGCAGGACCTGGCACTTGGTCTTGTTGAAGCTCATGCTGTTAGCATTGGTGCATCAGTCCAATCTAGCCAAGTGTCTCTGTAGAGCCTCCCTATCCTCATGCAAATCAACACTCCCACCTAACCTGGTGTCATCTGTGAACTCACTATGTCCTTATTAAGATCATTGATAAAGATGTTAAAGTGGTCCCAACACTGAGCCCTGAAGAACACCACTTGTGACCGGCTGCCAGCTGGATCTAACTCCGTTGACCACCACTCTTTGGTCCTGTCTGGTCAGTCAGTGCTTGACCCAGCAGATTGTACGCTCATCCAGGCCATGAGCAGCCAGTTTTTCCTTGAGAATTCTATGGGAAACAGTGCCAAATGCTTTTCGAAGGTCTAGGTAGACAATATCCACAGCCTTTCCTTCATTCAATAGTTGGTTCATCTTGTTATAGAAGGAGATCTTGTTTGTCAGGCAAGATCTGCCTTTCCTAAACCCATGCTGACTGGGCCTGATCCCCTGGTTGTCCTCTGCATGGCTTGTAATGGCACTCAGGATGATCTGCTCCATGAACTTCCCTGGTACCAAGGTCAGACTGGCAGGGCTATATTCCATTCCTCAGACCTCAGGCAGCTTTGGTAGCACAAATAGCACAAACTTCCAGAAGGTTCTGATGGGCTGATCTGGAGCGTACACAGCACCTTGGTCACTTGGCTTGGGGTGTTGTCAGGGGTGGGACAGGAAACGTCTCCCCAAAGTGTCACCTACATGCTCAGCCCTTGGCTGTTAGGGGCTTTGCAAATCGCCCTTGAGCCTTGGTGTTAGAGTGTCTGTGATGAGCAAGGGAAGAAAGAACATCGCCAGCCACATCAGGAGGGTCAGGTTCCCTACTAGAGGGCAGTTCTTCATCTCCTGGGGTTGACAGGGGGTTTAAGCAAGCAAAGCCCCAGAGCTCCTCGAGTGCCAGCAGCAAAGGGAACTTCCCCAGCCCCCCCAGCAGAGCAAGAGCTCATCCTGGTAACACTGCACAGAAAAATCCTCCTCTCTTCCCTTTGCTGCAGGAGAAGGTTCTTGTACCTTTCCTCTCTCTGCCAGCCAGCTTGGGGCTCAGGGAAAGGGGCTGTTTCTTGGCTCCAGGCTCATACACACACCCTGAGCTCCAGCAGCTACAAAGGAAGCCCTTCTCCTCGATCAGAGAGAGGGCGGCTGGGATTTCAGGTGCCAAAGTGAAGATTACAGCATCTCTTTTGACTTATGAGTACTTCAGTTGGCTCTCACTTGCGCTGGGTTTCCATTAGCAGCATGAACAGGGCAGTTCATCTATCACATTTACCAGCCACAGAAATTACATCGGGGCAATTCAAATATATTCTGGTGCATTAGCAGGGGGGGTAGGTAAGGGCAGTAGCAATCCACCGGGAGGGCAGCTAAGTGCACCAGATAGAAGGGAAGAGGCGTAGATACGCCACGCTCACTGAGCACTTGATATCTGAGTCAAATCCAAGCTGCTGGCTTCTTAGAGGGGAGCATGTCTTTGATATAATATCCCCCTGAGATATGATATACACCTGTGATTATCCTGACTCGCAATTCCATGTCCCTGCGCT
The DNA here is from genome assembly GCA_027560015.1 of Chloroceryle amazona. NCBI lineage: Eukaryota > Metazoa > Chordata > Aves > Coraciiformes > Cerylidae > Chloroceryle > Chloroceryle amazona. Next base: position 19,901 of record JANHFX010006165.1, on the reverse strand, counting down.
GCCCTGAGCTGGCTCTGCAAGATGCAGCGTTATTTATCTGGCAATAAACGGCCTTCTGTCTGCAAAATGAGGGCTTCAGCTGGCGAAGTAATGGGCAGTTTCGGCTCAGCTGGAGATGTGCCCAGAGGTGAAATCTGATTGGGAAGCAGCATTGTCCTCCTGGCTGAACAAGAAATCCCCATGACCTGCTTTGCAAGGTGGCCAGACAAGGGCAGCCCTGGGAAGAGGAACTGCTGCAGCCTGCCAGCAAACCATGCAGCCACCACGCTGAGGAGCATCACATGGAGCCTCTCCTTCAGTAACTGTCCGTCAGGAGGAGGATGCTTCCCATGGCTGATTAACAGGGAAGAAGAGCATATCCATCTCCAGTTAGTGTTTTAACCCTTATGCCTACCCGATGCCTACTGTCCCACCACAAGTCACGCATCCCGATACTGCCTTTCCTGTCACCTCCTCTCCTGCACTAGAGGGACAGATCCTGCCCATCTTGTTTCATCCTGCAGTGAGCACTTTGCACTAAGACTGATGAGTGTTCAGTGGCCTGGACATGGGGTGCTACCCCCTCATTCACGGGCTTATCTCTGGGAAAGGAAGGGTTAATAAATCATGTGTGATGGGACAAAGAACAAAGGAAGAGTAAGACTTGTCTCCACCTACATGGTCCATCTGGAAGTGGAGCAGCACTTAGAAGGAAGAGGTGCAGGTCCCACGTCACCAGGGGCAGAAGATGGACAATGGCAGCCCTGCTAGCAGGTGTCTGGGAGACTTGGTCCCCTCAGGGGACAATGGAGGCTGTTAGCAGCTGCCTGACACCGAGACAGCTCAAGGCTGGCTCTCAGCTGTGTGGCATTTGTGAGAACCCAGCCTGTGCAAGAGGAGTGACAACAGCAACTCCATTTATAACGTGCTTTGGGATCCGTCTGTGCAGGATGCTGCAGGGAAACCAGGCACAGAAATATCATCGTTAGCCTCATTATTTTTATTATTATCAGTATTCCCCTGCAGCCCGTGGTGGCTGCACAGCAAAACCATGCGGAGCTACTCTGGTGGCATTTCCCTCCACCCACCCCAACTCCCCGTTGCTTTGACTAGACAGAAATTGCCCCCAAGAACAACTCTCTTTGCCGAATGTTGATTTCTGTTTAGTTAATTAAACGTTTTCAGTTCTAGTTTTCAGTTTTCTGTACCTTCAGTGCAAAAAGCCAGTCAGTTTTAGGGGGAATGAAATTATTTTCTTTCACAATTCTCAGGAAGGAAGTCGAAGTTTTAAGCAGGTCTAGAGCCATAGACATAATAACCTGTTTCCACTGCCCCCACTGCCACGCCATGGGAAAAGAGGCAGCACTGGCCTCAAACCCCCACTCACTGCCACTTTTGGTGCCACCTTCCCCCTCCAGGCAGCAAGGGTGATAATTGCCTCCCACGGCATGGGGAGGGTTAATTAGCTGGTGTTTGTTCAGTGCTGTGAATAGGTAAAATGCTGTCTAAGTGCAGAGCATTATGATTAATAATATCCAGCCTGCTAAAGCAAAGTGCTTAGAAGGATTCAGAAAGGATTATTCATTTATATGAATACAGAGGATATCTACAGTTACATTAAATGGGATAAAAATCTGCAGGGGACCTAAACCCTCACGCTTCAGGACATAAACCAGCCATTAGCTGCCTGGGTTGGGAAGGAAGATCTCTCTGAACACTTTAGCATAGTGTCATGGTGCTCAGCGGGAGACCCTCATCTTCCTTGTGAGCATCCAGGACCAGCTTCTTAGCCCAGTCTTGCAGAGATGAGACCAAGCCTGAGTCTTTCTGGCACTTCACAACTTCTAGAATTGCTCCAGTGCTGTATCTTCTGGCTACCTCACCTCTGGAAGCCCCATCCTAGCCTTGTGCCACCATGCGCTGATGCCTCGCTTGTGCCCTGGCCCCATCCTGGAGAGCACCCAGCCCCTGCTTTGCTCCACAACCACTGCAGCCAGGGCAGTGGGACCAAAGTGGCACAAATGTGATGAGACTGGGTTTGACACTTCCTCCTCCTCTATTAAAGTTGAGGAAAGGAGGAAACCTGGGTGGTGGTACCTGATGTTGAGAGCAGGAGGGGTGAGGGGGTTGAGCTGTCTACAGAGCTGGGTGCCCAGACATCAGTGGTTCTCTTGACTGGTTGCATGGACATTTGCAGGCATCTACCTGCACTTGTTGTTCATTCCCTGAGCTGCTGCAAGCACCCAGGCTCAGGGTTACACTGAGAGAAGCTACACAGCTTCCAAGCTGGCGCTGGCGGGTGCTGATCTTGCTGGGGCATGGGCTAAGCAGAGCTTTCTGTCACAGACCACAGGACAAGTCTTATCCCTGCTGAGCACATCTCCCATCTATACCTTGGACCAAGAATTCATCTCACAGGAGAACTGTGAGGATAACAGCCAGAAACTGAGGTGGAAAGGGTTGTAGATTGAGGAGACCTCTTACACCTCAATTCCCCCCAGCACCTCTGACACCCTTCAACAAAGAAACACAGGTCCTCACAGTGTGTAGCTGCTCAAGACACTCCCCACACCAGCCAACAATTATTTCGTTGCTCAAACAAGAACATCTTAAGCAGAATCTCCAATTTTGCACCCACAATCAGAAGCTGATCTGCTGTTCCTTGCTTAGGATTGGTCAATATTGCTTCACTTTGTTGGTGGTGGGTCAGTTGGTTTGCTTGTTGGGGCAAAAAAAAACCTGCTGAAGGAGAGAAAGTATTGCAAGAATTGCTGGTTGTGTGGTATTTTTGTTCTCAGTGGTAAGAAGAAAGTAGCCCAGATTTTATGTTGGAGCATGATGGGAAGATAAGGATTGCAAGAAATTAAACTCAGGAAATGCAGGAAATCATAATGCAGGAAATTAAAAGGCCGTAAATTCAAAACCGATACAAGTTTTTATACAGCGTGTGGTTAATCTGTGGAGCTTATTGCCACAAGATATTAAAAGAGGTTGGATGTGCATATGAGCACCATCAGCTGCAGTTACTATAAACACAGTAAACATTAAGCACTTTAACCCTCTTTCTACACAGCACAGACTGACCACTCTTGTGCTTGTGGTTAGCAAAGAGCTTCTTCAAGAGGAATTAGAGGGCATTGCTGACTGACTGTTAAGAATCAATGAAACCCTCTGTCTGATATCTGCACCTCCAGATGTGGTGCCCCCATGTCTGGGCTGGGGCTCCAGGAAGGAGTGCTGGAGGAGAGGTGCCCTAAGCATGCTCTCTGCACATGTGACCTGAAGAGTTCAGTGGATCTGCAGGATCCTGGACAGAGGGCCAAGCCAACAGTGGGATGAGGTGATGAGTAGCAGCTCTTGGCTTGAGCAGTCTGAAAACAGAGTCCCCTGGAGTTCATGTGGTTCAGATACTGTCTGAGATTTGGCTTCAGTGTCTTTGATCTTCAACAGCAATCTTCTGCAACCCTGTAAGGTCTCCCATTTCATGAAGAAATGACCTCATGCAAAAGCCCACAGTGCCAAAACTAGTTCTGTTCTGGGTTGCCTTGTTTTCCTCAGACAGCCAGGCCCCTGTAAATGACTCAATGCATCCCTCATCACCACTGTTAGGTCATGGGACCTGGGATGGTCCACAAGACCTGGATGTACTATCAGCCAGCTGAGAGGGGTTGCCCACTTCTACCGTATTTTGCAGGTTAAAGGGGTCAGTAGAAGCATGGGACTTGTTCTGGGCTGGGTGCTTCAGCCCAGAGGGCTCCTGTAGGCTGGAGATTACATGAACTCTCATGCTTTCCCTTCTCACTGTGCTCATTACAATAACTGAGGCCCCTTCATTTGCTGAGAAAGAGCCAAACCCAATTTGTGTCATCTCATAATGTGTACTCTAATACGTTACATTGGATCCAATTAGGTAATGGCAGCCCCAGCAGCAGAAAGAGCAGGGGGGGTTGGGGGTGTCAGACTTCATCCTGGTTTGGGCTGTGCTGTCAACATTGATCCTAATGAATGCCAGGCAGAGGGGTGTCCCCCTGAGCTGCTCTTTGTGATGCTGGAGCAGTTCAGGACTGGTTAATGTGCACTTAACACAAAGTGTTACCTGAAAAAGATGCTCAGTGAGAGGCAGCCGACACAGTGCAGTGTAATTTATGCCTTTAGAGTAGGATCCTCCATGGGCATTACAACAGCACAGTCAGAAAGGACTCAGCTGCATGCTGGAGAAGAAAGAAAAGCTTTAAGTGCAGATTTAAAGAAGGGGATGGAACATCTACAAAGAAGGGGAACACACGCCCTCCAGCTGTGGAAGAAGGCAGAAGGGAGACTGAGATAAAAGGGGAGCTTTGATCTTCCTCGATCCATCGGGCTTCGATCCGCTGTGTCCTGCTGTGCCGGGGCTGGCCAAGGGCTGGTGTGTGACTGCCTCGGTGCTGAGCTGGCTCTCATGAAAGGCACGTTCATCACCCCCCTGTCCTATCCCTGGCTCCCTCTGCTCAGATGGCTGCTGCTCTGCCCCGAGACCTCTGGTGGATCCTGACACCGATCACCAGTCGTTCCCATCGGCTCTGTTGGAGCTTTGCTGCAGAGGAGTAAATGCAACAGCTTTCCCATGCCAGAAGCTCAGAGTTAGCTGGGTTTCCTCAGTGCCGGTTTGCAAATATTTAAATGCACTTGCTTTTCCATTTATATGCTGCTGGAGGATCCATACGAATTTGAGGCCATGGGAAAGGCAAAATTTACCCTGAATCCCAAGGCTTCTTCTGCTAGGGTTTCATGAAAGACAGCAGAGTGCACACAAAGTGATGAAATGGTGGCTCTGGGTATTGTTCAAACAATAAAGAAAACCTCACGCACATATTCAGATGCCCAGTGTAATACAAACCCTCCTCGGGCTCACATTCCTGATTTGGCAGCTTGTGAGGAGCTCAAGGCAAAATTTAATCACCGGCATGGAAGGGAGAGAGCCAGACCTCCCATTATCACAGCTTCCTGACCCAAGATACTCGTATCACTGGCACCTCCCTGCTGGACTGCAACGTCTCCTTGGTGGTAAAGAAATGAGAGCACCTAGTTTGAGCAGTGAGTGTGCCACTGCTCTGAGGAAGCCATCGGGAAGCTTCAAGGCCAATGGAGCCCCCAGGGTTCAGCTATCAGAACCACATCCCAGAAAGCAGGTGACTGAAGGTGTTTTGCAGTTGCCTTACAATGTTTTCATTGACTTGCAGTGATGCGTGGCCTGTCCACCCCAGGGACACAATGTGCAGATGACACCAAACCTGCAGGCACTCTTTAGTGTCCATGGGTGGCGTGTTCACAGCAGGTCAGGGAACTGATGCATGAAAACTTTGAGAAGGGAGGTTCTTTCCCCCCCTGAGTCACTTTGCCTTAATCAAGGCAAAACCATGATGCTCTGTGATGTCCTCTTACCAGTTTTAGTCATTTACTGCACACCAGCAAAAGAAGAATGAAACTCCGTTTGTCCAGCTCACTTGCCTCAGGCACAGCAGCACTGGTAGTTTGCTGGGTCCCAGCTCTCTCTTGAGTCCTGCTGCTCCTCTGTCCTCCCCACCTGGCACAAAGTCCCTGCTTGGTCTCGCTGCCAGAGCAACTCAGTTACACTTATAAATCCTCTTTGTAATTTCATTCATTTCAAAGCTCCCTGTTACCAGCTCCAGCTCTTAATCTCACACTTCATAAATCAAGCAGCAGAGGAAATCAGCTCCTTTCACCCTGGCCAGGCAGAGCTGGGCAGCTCGTGCCAAGGGATGTGGAGCTGGTGGGGGGGTGTCTCTGTCCCCTGACACAACGTGCCCCTGTCACAAGCAAAAAGCCGCTGGCAGGAGCCCAGGGGGGAAGCAAGAACGTGTTACTAAAGAGCAGGCACGGGTTTCTCCCATGCCCAGAGCTAGCCTTGTATGATTTGTGGAGACTAATTAACCTCAGACTTGCAGCATTAATATTTGGAGGGTGCTTAGTCACATCTCATACAAATGCCGTCTCGCCCAGGAGCCGGCGAGTGGAGCTGAGCGTGCCAGAGCCTTTTCAGCCTAAAGAGCCAACCCTTGGAGTTTGACACTCGCTCAGTGATGGATTTGCTCCGAAGGAAAATGCCCCTTCGGCGACCATTAAGCAGACACATTGTTTAGATTTGTGCTGAGGTGTTTTTACATCTCATCTGAGGCTTTCAGTGAAATGAGGCCGGTGGACTCCACGCAGCTCCCAGCCAGGAGGGGAAGGGCAATTATCCGTGGGGATAAACCAGGATGCTGACACAGAGAGGAGCTGCCCAGTTCAAACCACTGCAGACCAGTGGAGACTTAATCTTCTTCCAGCAGGCAGGTGAGCAGGGCAGGAGTCACAGAGCTCCCTGTGCTGTGTGCCATGCGTGGTGATGGGGTGAGCTGCAATTCATCAACAGAAATTAGGAGTAGGAAATGCTGCTGATGGGGAGAGTGAATGAATTAATTTTTGCCTGGAAATTCCATCACGTGCGTGTTCGGAGGTGGTTTTCCCCTGAATGCCACACTGGGAGTGGAGATAAATGAATTTTGGTTCGTACAACTGTTCTATGGTGGAAACACAAGTTTCTGAGCTCTGAAGTATTTTGCAAAATGATGGTGATTTTGCCCAATTTTGTTTATTGGAGAAAACAAAAAAAAAACAACCCACCATGTGAAAACATTTCATATGGCCAGTTTTGACATGTTCAGAATGAAATGTTTTGATTTTTTGGGTCTGAAACATTCTCCAGTTTTAAAACTCCCTTTCATTTAATTTTGAAAAAATCCAAAAGCTTGATTGAAGAGAAATATTCTGATACTGTCAAACGAAATGTTGACTCCAAACCCTTTAAAAATCAGTTTGACAATAATTTGGAAAACCTTTATCTTTGTTCCAGGCTTGATTAACATTAAAAACAAACAAACAAATGCACAGTTTGCAAATGAACTAAACAGAATCTCTTTTCCATGCAACTTCTTGTCGCAAAAAAAAAAAACCCAATTTGTTTTCTAGGTTTTCAAAAAAGGCCCCAAACCTCTTCTTAAATCTGAGGAACAATCTGGCCTTTCTGAAGAGAGGTGACTGCATCTTACAAAATAAAAGCTTTGAAACTGATGGTGTGGGTAAGGAACAAACCAGAAGCCACCGTGATGCAGCTGCCCGACCTGAGACAGCTCTCGGCTCCATAAGCAGGGAAATACAAGTTTGCAGCAGAAATATGGCATCACCTTTGGATGTGGCCAACAGAGGCGAGCACTCAACCCCCTCTCTGTGCCAGAGGTCCATGTGTTTAAAAGAGTGGTGGCAAATTTGGAAATCACCAGAAAATAACTGAAGGGATGGTGTGAGGTGTTGGAAACCTGTTGCACAACGCAAAAGGAAAGAGCAAGGTACTGACATCACTGGTAAAGCCAAGATAGCATTATATCTGACTTGTCTGAGTTTAGAAGTGCCTTTGAGAAGAGGAGATACCAAAAAGCCAGCTGGCTAGCAGACAAAGGCAGACTATCAGCTAGAAGCTGGAAGATACAGACAGTCAAACTGGGAGAGGGAGCTGAGTGCCAGTGTTAACAGTCAGAGAGATAAACCCCTCGAACAGCTTGCTCTGGCACGTGGTGGGGTATCCATCACTCAGAGCTGTTCATTCTTTTGGATCTCTTGTTGCAGGATCTGCTGCAATCAAACAGAAACCCTGGGCTTGAGAGGGGTGAACTTCCCCCTCCTGGACAGAGAATCAAACCACACTGTCTTTGCAGCTTTTCTTGGCCTAATCTTTGGAAGGAGGCCAGGAAGACTGTTTTCCCAGAGAACAGGCCCACCACACAACCTGTGGAGGAGCAGGTCTCTTCCCTGTCCAGCTTCCCAGCAGCCTCAAATGGGAACTGCAGAGAAAAGTGAATCATGTGCCATCTCTGGTTCTTTCCCAGCCCCCATGAGACTATGCTAGCCAAATTCTTCTTCTCAGGGAAAGGAAGATCATGCAGAAGAGCTCCCAGCTCTGACCAGCCTGTCCTCAGCACAGCCCTACACACAGGAGCAATGATGAGCTCGAGGCTGCACCAGGCATCCTTTGTGCATCAGCTCTGCCTTTCACCAGCGTGTGATTGGGCTGATGGTTCACAGACCCCCATCGGTCAGGTCAGGTCAGGTGCTCCAGTCAGGCCGTCTGCACACACAGTTAGGGCAAAGAAAGAGGGTGAAGAAGTGGAAAAGAATGAGAGAGGGGGAGGTAAGGCAAGTGACTGGGAAAAGGGATGAAGACACCCAGGGTACTTCTACATCCTCGCCCAGAAGCTCTGGGTGGGCTCATGCCTGGCCCTTCTCAGCCTTCTCATCCCGGGTGATTCCACCATTGGTACCCCAGAATAAACCACTCCCTTGAGCAATGAATGCATCAGTCTACTGCTGGGTGTCTTGTCCCATGCCCTTTGCAGGCCCACTCATGAGCCAGACAGGTCACTGCAAGCAGAGGTATGGGACAGGACTGATTTTACCTGTCTTGGAGCAAACCTGCTCTTCTGCACCTGCTAAGAAGCCTTCCTGGTGCTACCAGAGAGACCTGCTTGCTCCTGCTGCAGTGGTGCAAGTGAGGAGCATCCCTCAGGCTTCGAGCTGCAGAAGCACCATGGCACCTCCCACTGTTGCCATCCTCTGCTGCTCTCAGATACGATGCCTGCAGAGGAAAGCCCCAGATCAAACCCCCTCTCTGGGGCTACAGACCTCATGTCAGTGGTGCAGAAACAGTGCTGCTGTTTGTGCTCTGGGTCTCCAGCTCACTCCCAGAGCTGGCATCAGTGTCTGCAGAGGGAAGTGAAGGTTAAACCCCCATCCCTGCAGCTTCCTTCTTTACGAGAGCAGCACTGGGCCAAACCAGAGGGAAGGGGAGGGTAGTCCCTTCCCAGTCACAACACAGCAGCCAGGAGGCAGGCTGCTCTTGCACACTTCAGCACCTGTCCTGTCCTCAGAGCCTCAAGGGTGTAGAAGAGAATCTGCTGCTGACCCAGCAAGTCAAAGAAGAGTTTCTGGAGACACATGCTTTCCATCCCACTTCATCCACCCTGCAAGTGCTTTGGCTCCAGCAGGGTTTTCTTGCTAGATTCCCTGCACTTGCAGGAGCCAAGTGATCTCTCACATATGTGGTGGGAATTGAACAGACTGGAGAGAGCGAAGCTTTGTGGACCCCCATGATATAATCAATGTCCAGACACCTCAGGACAGCATCCCTGTGGCAAGTGACAGGTTGGAGAACATAAAGCACTGGGTCCTGCAGTCCACTCCTACCTGTTCTGACTTGGTCTGAGGTTGTGGGCAAGGCAGTTTGGATCTGTTTCACAACCTTTTGGTGACAATATTTCTTTAATCTTCTCATCCTGCTCTTTTCTTTTGGGCTGTGATCTTTCTTTCTCTCCAAGGACACCAGACTATGGACCATGTAGGTGTTCTGCTGGTGTCAGAGACTGACACCATCAGAAATCTGTACGCTTGCTCTGGCACCAGTGTAAGATGAAAATCCTGCCCTTCCCCGAGTCGAACACACGGCACAATGTCCATTCCTCACTGCACCACCCGTGCCATTGGATAACCTCTGCAGAAAATCAGGTTCTCGTGCACTTGCACCATGGGTCAGGGGTTTGCACCCTGCAGGTATCAATTGTCGGTGGTAACCCAGCATGTCACTTCAAACCCCCAGCTGGGTGCAAGGAAAAGTAATAGTCACTATTTCATCTGCTTCCTCCCTTGACCTTTTGCTCCATGAGGCTTTCCTCGGATCATTTGTCCATGCTGCAGCACCTTGGGAAGTCTCAGAGGCCCAAACTCAGGCAGAAATCTGGGGGTCCATGTCCAGCCAAGCTAGTTGGAGCCTCAGGAGATCTGCATAGAGACAGATACTGCCCCTCTGCCAGTGCCAGAGCCCTGATCCCTACCTGGATGGATCAAAGGTGGAGAGAGGTGATCTGACTGGATACTGGGAACTCTGTGTCCCTTTGAGGAAAATGTGGAAGTTTGCTCCCATATCCCTCCTGAAGCTAACCTAGTTTAGCTGTGCCAAATGCCACCACAGATGGCTTATTAGCATTAGTGTTCTTTCGTGCAGCAATACCTGCAGCTGAGAACTGGAGATACCGAGTTATCCTGCTAGTGAAGACAAGGGCCAGTTGTGAAGGACTGCAGGAAGAGTTCATAATATCAAGTGACTGGTGACAAAAGGGCAGATAAAATTCAATGTAGAGAAATAGAAACTAACCTACATGGGAAAATACAGTCCTAACTTTATGAACTAAATAAAACAGTGTGAGCTGCCTGTCATTGCTAAAGAACAAGATTTTGGTGTTATAATACATGCATCTTTGAAAATGTCATCTCTGTGCTTGGCAGTGGTTAGAAAAAGCAAATCAAATGTTAAGAATTATTAGGAAAGGAATAAAGACCAGCAGTATAAAGACCAGAAGCTGTCAGTCTATCCCCTTGTAAATCCCAAGCGGGCTCTACCTTCAAGCCTGGGCAGTTCTGGGCCAATCTCTGGAGAGATGTGATAGGGAGTGTGACAGGAGTTGGTAAAATCATGCTTGGCCCTGAGAGGGTGCTGGCTCTTCTCTCTCCAGCACAAGGACCAGGAGGCTTCCAACAGAGCTGAGGGACACCACGTTCATGTTAACCATGAAGTGGCTCTTCTCACAGAAAGTGTGCAACTGCACGGGCACATTCACAAGAGGAAAATCCATCAAGAGATGTTTGAATCAAAGGTACCTTCAGATTAGGAGCTTTTATGCTGGACATCAAGAGAGGATCTCATCATGTTCCTACATACCACCCTTAGCATCTGCTGTTGCTCTAGGAGTAAAGAAACTGGTTGTCCTGGCCTCGAGGAGTTGACAGTCTGAATCAACAGGACAGGTGCTTGGAGAGAGCAAGGTTTATTAAAATAGGAAGGGAAATTCAAGTCAGTGCCCTCACAAAGTGAAAAATAGCAATGGGACCTTAACCAGAGTATTAGGCCACAGAGGACTGTCATGCAGAAGTCCAGTTAAGACTATCCAGCCTTCAGGATGCTTTGATGGTGTCTTGCTTTCCAAGACATGAAGCCAGAGAAAAGCAGATATCATCGCTCCACTGCTCACAGAAAAATTCATTTTAGCCTGGCTAATTTGCAATGCAATCAGCAAAAGGGGGGAAAACTGGTGAGGCCAGGGAGGCAGGGAAGAGCTGGGGAGGGCAGCTTGACAGGAGAGGCTGGAGGCTGTTACGGAGCAGAAAGACTGGAGCAAGCAGCTGTTTGGTGCAGGGCAGAAAGAAGACACTCTGGTCCTGGCTCTGGGTGGTCAGGCAGCTGGAAGACCATGCAGGCTCTCTAGGGAGGAGCTCCAGTGCCCCTCATCCACAGCTCGGTTCCACTTTGATCCTTTATCACCACCACCTCTCTTCCCCACTCTGTCTAGGCTAATGGATGTGTACTGCATAGAGATGGGGGAGTTGATTAAAATAAAAAATGAAGGGGATCATTTTAAAGTGTTTTAGGAGGTACTAGCCCAGCAGCATCCCTGGCACAGTCTGGTGAGCTCAGTACCCCACAGCCCTGGTGGTGTAGGGACTCCCTTGGGGACAGGGGGGACTCGGGCAGCACTTTGCCAATCTGTGCTGTTTTCTGCCTTCCCCTTCTAGGAAGGCTTGTGGTGGCTTGAGCTGAAACGCTGAAGGCACCACCACACTCCCCACCCTCCCTGTCCACCGTGGGCTGTAGCTGGGCTCTGTGCAGAAGTGGTGCTGACAACAGGAGATTCTCACCACCTTGGGGCATCCATCGCTGCCAAGGGCAGCTGTGGAGCCTGGCACATCCCTCATGGAAGGCTGCAGACTGTGGGACCTCCAGGACGCTCAGCAATCTCTCTTGCTTTGCAGTAAGCAGCTCTGCGTGCATCAGCTCCATGCTTTCTCTTTGCCCACAGCTCCCCACTCAGCCCCACAGCTTCAGTCTGTACCCAAAAGGGATTTTGAGTGCAAAAAGCCTCTTTGGGTGGTTTTTTTTTTTTAAAACAACATTTTCTTTCCAGTCACCTTTCTTTATTCCAAAGTACTTAACCACCCCTCTTTCAAAATCCCTATTACCCTGACTCAGAGGCTCAGCTTTAAGTAGTGCTTTGAATTAAGGTTCTCAACTATGCATTCAATTGCAGTTTAAAAGGGGTAGTTAATGTATGTTACATAAATAGCTATTATTAAATACGTTCACTGAAGATTAACAACTGTTGTGCGTAATGGATACGTGTCTAACTACTATGATATATACTGAATTTCCCTATTATATAGCTGCTGGATGTGTGTCTGCTAGAATGGAGCAAAAATTCACAGTGAATAATTTAGTAGATGAATTTAGCCTCTCTTTCTGTCTGCGAAACCGCATGGCATCCTGCAACGTATTCATCACTCCGGTCTGATTCTGCTCTCTCGCTCGGGCTCAGCCACAGTCCCCGGGATGCGGGTGGCTCGTGTGGCTGTTCCCAGGGGGGGTGGGATGAGGACTGGAGATGACTGCAACGTGCTGCCTGGGGGTGCTGTGGCTGGCACTGCTTTACGAGACCAGCGCTGGCTGGGCAGCAGGAGCCCTGCTCTGAGCTCTGCAGCCCTGAGCACCCTGCAGCACTCTCACTCTTGGAGCCCACTCATCACTGTGCCCATAGCTGCTGCTGGGCAGCACCAAGGAGCTGCTGGCTGCAGGCACTTGGCTTTTCTTTTGCTGATCCTGCTCCTAGAGTTGGGGAGACAGAAGAAACTTGTCCTATCAGGGTCTCTTCTGGTTCTTAAAGATAATTTCCTCTTGGTACCTGGGTCCTTTTTTCTGTTTCTGTGTCTAAACAAGATGGTTGGCAGGACATTTGCTTGGGCAAAGATGAACACCGGTGGGGGAAGACAAAGTCCACGGTGGTAAACACAGGGTTTGCCTAGGGAATTGCTCTCTCTAGGCATGTCTACATGGAGAATAAGATGGAAGTGATCTTCCCTGAAGATTTACTGGAATATATCTCTGGGTGGTTGCTCTTGAGCTCAAGGCTGGACAGCAGAAGGTGCAGAGGTACCTGTCAGTGGATAGCTGTGTTGACACATGACATCCTGCACATCTTGCTGCTGATGCCAGAAGAGCTCCTCTCCTGCAGGCAAGGAAGCAGTACCTGCCACAAGACCTTGCAGTGCATCCAGGTGAGCCAGCCCCTTTCTCCAGTGTCTGATGGACAACATTGTCCGCATGGGTGTGAACACAAAGCACAGCTGACAGCAGACAGGCCACGGGCAGATGTTCTTCAGAGGTACAAGGAACCTGCTGCTGCTGTGACCAGCTCACAGACCTTGCTCACTTTGCACAGTGTCCCCATCACACCAGATAGGTATGATTCAGAGAATCAGCTTTACCCCAGACAGATCCAGATGCATCAGATCCGCAGCAGACAGGTGAGAGGAACAACCAGCATCAATTCAGAGGAAAGGCACCTTTCCCTCCACGTATGGCAACTGCAGACAGCCAGGTCTGCCTGATAAGCTCCTCATCCACAGCAGCAGGTGCTGCGGGGCCCTCCTGGGCTGGTTTATCAGAGAAATCAGCTCCTTTCCTTGCTCAGCACATCCTTGCATCATTGCTCCCTCTTGATGCTGTGTAGTTTTTCCCTTTCCTGCACTTCCTGGCTCACTTAGTCTTATCTAAAGCTTATCAAAAAGGTGGCAGGGGGGTAGGCAGGTTGGGAAGTTGTCTGATGCCTTCTAAAGGCATCTCACAGAGATGCCACAGCTCCTTACTGGGAACATAATGTGCCCACAAGGTCCTTATTGTTTCTTCCAGGAGGTGTAAGGGAAATAAAGTACCCTTCCCCAACCCAGTTCCCAAAATAAAACAAAAACAGGGAAAAAAAGGATTTAGGATGAAAATAACTAGCTGAGGCATGTCCTCTGTGCTAGGAAGATCAAGTGCTAATGATGGTTCTGGCACGTTGGTGACAGTTTTGTCTGTTGTATGTATATATATTTTAACTGTGAGACCACATGGGAGGCTCTTTATGCAGTCGAAGTGCCTTTGACAGCCGCTGAGAACACATTGGCTCCTTTCTGCTGGCAAAAGACTCATCCCATTAAAGGCTGTCGATAAAGGGAAGGGAAATGACAAGGGTGCTTGGGAGGGAGCGAGGCAGCAGGAGGAGACAGGAGCTGCCACCACCAATGTCATTACCAAGAATGAGAAGGAGCTTTTGCATAAACGCACCATGTGTTTTCATTAGCGGTGGCGGGGAATGTGCTGTTCTGAAGAGAGCATTTATACCATCGAAGGGAAAACAGATACCCTGCGACTGTCACATGAGCACCCATGGTGCTGACGGCTTCAGCATGTGAGCATCCTTCACGTCCTGCCTTCATCACTTGCTACCACCTCAGTGCTACCCCAAGCCAGCAAGCCCCACATCCCACTGGAGAGCTGGGAGTGTGGCCACGTGGCCTCTGGAGCCAGTGAGTCTGCCCAGCTGGGGATGGGGATGGGATGGCAGTGCTGGGTTAATAGCTGATGACCTTAAAGGTCTCTTCCAACTGAAATGCTTCTATGATTTTCTAAGCGCACCAGTATGGAAGAGTGTTGGTGTGCATGCAGATGCAGCACCTGTGGGTATGTGTGGTGAGAACCACTCTACATGTCGATGTGTGGAGCTTCTGGGTGTATCCCAGGGTGTGAGGAGACAGCCAAGGGACAGTGCTTCTGTGCGGTGCCACCTGCACAGGTGCTGCTTCCTAACTCTTCTCTGGGAACTCTCTTCTTGCAGGCCAATTTCCAGCTGCTTTGCATTGCCACTGCTGTCATAGAATGGTTTGGGTTCGAAGAGACCTTTAAAGGTTGTCTTGTCCAAGCCCCCTGCAGTGAGCAGGGACATTTTAATGTCACTCTACTATGGTAGAAAGAAGTCCGTATGCGCTGGTGAGGCTCAGGTTATCCCAGCCAGTCACTCCCTGTCAGGCTGTGTCCTGATTTGATGGTATGGAGACATTCCTCTTGGGTAAAAAGTGCAGTACAAGTCACTGAGCCCTTTCCACTCAATGACAGGAGATGGTGTGAAAGGTTAGGGCCTTCTTGAGTCATAGCAAGATCTGCTACTCAGCAATCACACAACTTGAGGGAAAATCTGATGTAGCTCAGGGCATGACAAGCAACACCCAGGCATAAGCAGATCCATGAGGAGATCCATCTGCTCAGGAGCTCTTCTTGAGGGATGACCTGGGAGGAGGTACCTGTGACTAGGTAAGAGGAGCCGAGAACTGTGCTGTACCCAAGTATACTTGCAGTGTTGAGGCAGACTTGGGTTCTTGTTCTTCAGTGCATCCTGTGCACCTTTGCTTGTGTCTTAACTTTGCTTCTACTCTACATACTCTACACTTGTCCATGCCATGTCTGCAGTGGTGACCCTGGGGTGAAGGTGCATTTTGGGGCAGTGCTACTAGTCAGCTACATGTGGGTTGTTTGGGGCTTCAACCCTTTTTCTGAGTTCAGCATACAGCAAAAGAGTTGCATTATTCTACTAGAAACATCTGGTGATACATTCAACACCTGACTGTCCACACTCAACTGCCATCCAGAGCTGATCCAGAGCTGCTGGTCCCACTCTCGGAGCTCCTGCTCCAGCTGCTCCTGTTGCACTTCCCAAAAACTTCTGAAAGCATGAAGCAAGGGGCCCATCAATGAGTCCACAAATCCCAGTCCAAGAGGACAGAGCAGGATGGAGAACTGGTGCTGGGGGATTTTGAGGAGTCAGATGGGAGGTTGGGATACAGCATCCTACCCTACCCAGCCATGGGCATGCTTAAGGTGCTTTTATAGATCACAGACTGTGCATTCTGCCAAGAGGGTCCCTGGCATCTGCAAGGGGTTTTCTTCATTGAGGTAGTGATCTCACTGCAGTGAGAGCAACACTCTGCTTTGCATCTTTGAGCTCACTTGGTACCATCAGACCCTGCTGGTGCCGCCACGGCCCTGTTAGATATTCAGGACAACACGCAGGAGCAGATCTCTCCCTGTGCACTGACTCCACCCTAGAATGGTGCAGATTACCGACTGGAAATACAGATTTAGCAGTGACTGAGTCATTAAAACTCCTCATCTCCTCATGTCCAAAGGCTCAAGGAGGCCCACAGGAAACTGTCATTCTGCTGGGCAGGTTCTCCATACAAAGGTACATGGACCTGGTACCTTCTGTCATTCTGCTTAGCACGAGGTTGGTGCATGCAGATAAGCCCACATCCCTCCCAACACAAAGCCAAAGTCAGCCTCACAGTCAGGAGCATTTGGACCAGCAGTCAGCAAAGTCTCTGCTCTCCCAAAGCTTTGTAAAGTTTAAATTCCAGTTGCTTCTATGACTACCTAGTTATCCATACCCTGGAACTGGTCCCACATTGCCTGATGCTTTTTCCTGTTGAGTAAGTCTTTGTACATGATGCATGAGACTCTAACCACAGCTTGTTTGGATCTGGAAATGCTGAGTTTCCTACAGTGTAGGAGGTGGCTCCTCATTGCTTTGCTGTGACTGCACCTACAAAACCAGAATATGATGATCCATATGAGATAACCTAATGCCTCATACCACACTGAACATCATCATTACAGGGCAGCAGAAGCACACAGAGCATGAGTGACTTGCGTGGCAGCAGAAAGTGGATCTAAGCCACAGCCATGCAAAGAACTGCATCGCCCAGACCTCTGGATGACATCCCTGAGCCAGGCTTTATCGTGTTGTGAGGTCTTTTGTCACTCGTCACTGATGGAACGAGTTAATTGTGAGATATTGCTAATGCTCACTGACCATTTTAAGCCTTCAGGCATGGTGACACATGCTCAGCTTCTGCTCAGGCAGATTAGTGCCCAGGGTCCTGAAAAGTCTTAAAGGACTTGTACGATCATCATTAGACCTCTTCTCCCCCTGGTTTTTAGCTCCCACACCCTCACCAATCACCTGGATGGACCTTGGAAGAAGGACTGTTTGGGCACGTGGGGACTGTGTTGGGGTGTGGGGGTTCCTATAGCAGGAGGGGGAGAGCTGGGGGCTGTCCCAGGCCACCCCCAGCTTGTGCTTTGACCTCTGCTCCAGGGCACAGTCTGTGAAGTACAAGACCCAGAGTGCCCCTGTGACAGGACTGATGGAGAAAGTGTTAAGTGAGCGGGCACACCCCCCCTGTCCCACACAGAGCCCCCACACCCCATTGCTTCTTGTCCAAGAGCAAGAAATTCGGTCCCCAGTCTTCAGGGGCACCCAGCACGGAGCCTGCGGTCCCACCACACTGCAGCACGGGGCCAGCAGAAATCCCCCCAAACCCACCAAGGAGCCAGGACGGGGGTCGTGCAGCCCTGGCAGGAGCAGAAATACCCCAGATCCCCGTGGCCCCCCAGACCCTGCACTTCTGCTGCCTGCAGCCTCACAGGGACTGGGAGAAGCCACCTTTCTGGCTCAGCACCTCTGCTTTTCACCATGAAAAAGAGAAACAAGAACAGACTTGGGTGCTTTGAAATCACTTTTCAGTAGTAGCGATTTTTCTCCTTTTTATGTTTGTTTGTTGGTTGGGTTTGGTTTGGCTTGGTTTTGTTTGTTTTTTTTTGGTTTGGTTTGGTTTTTGTTTGTTTGCCTGCTTTTTTGTGTCGGTGTGGTTTTTGGTTGTTGTTATTTGTTGTTTTTTTGGTGGGGGGGTGTTTGTTTCTTTTCGGGGGGGGCTGTTTTTTGTTGGTTGGTTGGTTTGGTTTGGTTTTTTCTCCTTTCCGTTTTTTTTCCCCTGGCTGCAGCTCACGATCCCCCCTCCTGGAAGCAGAGTGGGGCTGCACAGGGGCAGGGAGGTCTCCAGGACTTCAGAGCCAGATTCCCAAAGAGGCTCAGCCCAGTCTTGCCATGGGGTCCTGAGCAGCAGCACCAATTTGCACCTCCTGAGGAGGTGGCTTCCTAATTTCGGAGGTACCTTGGAAACTGCGACTTGCCTGCTCCAAACCTTTATGGCAGCCCCTCCTCCACACCGATCAGCTGCAATTTCCAAAGCCAGCCAGCTGATTAGAGGAGGCAAATGAATTCTTTCATTAGGAGAAGCATTGTTATAATTAGGATAGAAATTTGGGACTGATGCCTTTTAGAAAAGGCGAAGAAAGAAATGCCACCCCTGTCTGGTACTCTTTGAAGGCCTTGTTATTAAAAAAAAAAAAGTAATGTATGTATATTTAGTTGTTGGTTTTTTTTTTTGTGCATTTACTGGCCATGCTGAGCTACTGCAGTTTGTTAATAGAAGTAAAAATCATCATTATCATAATTCATTGCAAAAAAATTCAAGAGGTCACAGAGATATTTTGGGAGATGTTGGTGAATCAAAACAAATTGCATTTCCAGCAGCTGGCATTTCCAGCTCCTGCACGGTACCGAGCGATAGGCTGGGGGAAGAAATAAATAGAGAGGCAGAAAGATAAATCGAGAGCACCAGATAGACGGGTTTATGTAGCATTTTCATGTATCATTGTTGGGTGACATGGTGTGAGTTATCTCTGTAATTACAGCCCTCCTGCTCCCCGCAGCTTTGCTCCCAGGACCTGGGGAGAGCCCTGCCAGGAGCTGCCTGTCCCTGCTGGAGAGGGAGGCAGAGGGAGCAGCCTCACACCAGGCTGGAGGCTCCCACTCAGCTCTTGGGATGGCTGGGTGGGACTGCCTCTGTCCTCTGGATTGCAGGCATGGCAGCACAGATCACAGCAGCATCCAGCTGCCACGTCTGGTCTCTCCTTGCCTCCCACTGGAAGCACATCAGGAATAATCAGATGTCTCCTGGCTCAGTGTGTGGAACTAGTTTGCATGTCCAGGGGTGTGTGTGCAGCTATATGGGGAGCGAAGGTTTTTTGGATGGTGGAATTCCTTGAAGCAGTTTTTTTCCCAAGGGTTATAGGAGCTGCAGCATCATGTAGGCTCCTCTCAGTCTGGTGCAAACCCTCAGATGGGATCAGAACAGCAAGAATTAAACTTCTAAACCAGTTATACAGCAGTACCTGTGAATTTATGGCAGGAACTACTCAGAGATGTGGGGTTTAGGAATGAGTATCTTACTTTATTTGTGCATAGTGATGCAGCTGGCATATGCTGTGAAGATGAGTTCTCCCATGGTCAAAGGCAGACTGGGTAACAAGCAACATGGATGGAGTTTGCACAGAAACAACTGCATCTTGCCCCAGCTTTGACTAGGTGAGAAGGAAATCATGGCTTTGAAAACCAGAGGGACCGCTGCAATCATTGAGGCTTCTGTCCCTCTGCTCTCAGGCTCTTCTGTCCCTGCTCTGAGGCAGGGACTTCACATGGAGACTGTTTCTCTCTCTTCAAAACCTAGGAACTGATTTCTGCCAGGGCATTTGAAAATGATTTTTCTACCCTCCTTCAAGACAGAAGCAGAGTCAGGCTGTTGCTGAAAGCTTCACCCTGCTCTAGGGTACCTCACACATCTGCACAAGCTGGTGCAGCTGCTGTTAAACTGGTTTACTTCAGTGTTTTGGTTGATGAGTCGTACCAAGGACACCCGACAATTTCTGATTATTCTTGGTGCTGAGCAGCATATTATTGCTTACGGGGGCATCATCACTGGGACCCTGGGGATGTTCTGACAGATAAGATTTAATGAATCTGACTGACTCTCTCTCGTCCGTACGCGAAGGAGGCAACGATGAACTTTCTGCACTCTGTACACTTTAACTCCGTGGTTCCTCTGTCCAGGAAACATGGTCAGAGTGACTGGCCACAAACTGTGTCTTCTATAGAAGCGTTACAGCACTTTCCACGCCCCAGTTTTAATTTGGGCTGTCTGGGAGACAAGAAGAGACATCTTCCTTTCCCCTTTCCTTTCCTTTCCTTTCCTTTCCTTTCCTTTCCTTTCCTTTCCTTTCCTTTCCTTTCCTTTCC
>JANHFX010006162.1:0-10570 GCA_027560015.1 Chloroceryle amazona | reverse complement strand
TACTTCTACTTTTTTTTCCTGTCTTTTTATTCAAAGACACCTCCGACTAAACCCTAAAATAAGCATGTTGAATAAACAGTTATTGCTTGCCAGTGAGGGAAAGAAAATAATTTTGGCTGAGAGTTTGTATCATAGTTAGGAGATTTGCAGAGAAATATCTAAATGTGTAGCTTTTTAATTTAGTTGCCTATCTGTGTGTTGTTTTTTGTTTATTTCTATGTGATTGGTTTTGTTGTTTGGTTTGTTTTTTTTTCACTAAATGTAAACTAGTATCTTGTGTAAAAACTATGTAAGGATCAGGTTCTTTACAGAAATTTGGAAGAGCAGAGTTACTTGGAAGTGTGACTCTAGCAGGTACTATTGCACTGAACAAGCAGTCACTGCCATTTCATGATAATCATGTAAGAAACATGCTTTTATTAGCAACTCATTACCATTTAGTAAATTACTCATTATTGAATAAATGGGGGAAATGGAAGGTACTTTATTTATTGGTTGGGACTGACAGCGTTACTGATAATGAAGTATTTGTCTCCTTAAATAAACAGCACAATCTCAAAAATGCCTCCCGCTGTTGTCTTCAGTACACACACATTTGATCAGAATTTGAACTCTGATCTTCTGTGTAATACATAAAAATTACTGCTTTTTTAAGAAAACTTTAAAAATGCATCTGACAAATTCATGTTATTTCCTGAATGTCATTGTGTACCTTTTATTCCTTCCAAAGACAGTGGTTTGCTTTCTCCCTGGAAATCTATTTTAAATCAGTCTTTCTCAGTTCCAGTACCACAATTCTACAGCTTTTTAACAGCTGTTAACTTACGCACTTTATACTTTTTTTGGTTGGTTGGTTTGGATTTTTATTACTGTTGCTGGTTTTGTTTTGTCTTTACACAGGCATGACAGCCTAAGGCAAGGATGTAATTTATCTTTTATTCTTGGTATACGTGGAATGTGTACAGATTTACAATTAATGGTCTGAATTTAATGAAATGGTTTTCCAAAATCTCCTGTCAGAAAAGCTGCAGTTTAAGACTAAAAAGTTATGAAATAGTAACAGAACATGCTTTACAGAGTTTCAGAAACAGACTATGAAATTGATCTAGGTCATGTTTTCTTGGTGTGCAATAAAACTTATTTATGCTGTAGTTACACGTTTGCAGCTCTGTTACAAGCTTTTTGGGGTATCTAATTGGCTGCAGCTTTGAATCATATCACAACACATGCCAAATGTTGCTAATTACAATTAAGATATCTACTTGAAATAATCTTTGTTTTCATTTCCTCTGGCAATTTATTTTTTCACTTATTTACATGACTTTAATTTTTCATTTTAACAGTTCTTGCAGCACTTTATTTTTGTTTCAAAGCTGTGGAATTGGATTAAACAGGGTTTTTTAAACACTTCCATGTTGCTTGGAAAGAAGCCAGTTACTGTGTATCAGCTTAATAGAAACCATGCTTAGCAGTGCCTCACATATGGCAGCTCGTGTTTGTGTGGTAAGGCATTATGTATTTTAAATATTACCTTTTATATGATAGTCAAATTTATGCCAGAATCTGAAGTTTCCTCTGATTAATGTTAACCAAAATAGAAGAGAGCCAACTGTTTCTGTTTTTTAGAGAGAAATATGTAATTAAATACATAATTTACTGTCTGCTGTGCACAAAAGCCATATTTATGTGGCCTTTATTAACTTGAGATGCATACTGTGCCTGGAGAAGGCTATAGGTGAGTGATAATATACTTTTCTTGACGCTTTTAGCCTTTTAATGTTGTAAATATATGGAGGCCAAGACGGTTACTCTGTCGCTAAGCCTAAAATATAAGGGTTTGTGCTTAATTTGGGAGATTGAGTTGTATTGGAAGAATAATCAGTACACAGCTACAGCAATCACTCTTTGAGTAACACTTGACACATCTGACAACTGAAAGCTCACAATTCTCAACGTGAGACCATTTTTCTGGTTTAGATATTGGGGGCTTTCTATTTAGTTAGTATAACCTTTATGAAATTTGGATCGCGGTGTAGCCTTTATGAAATTTAGAGCTTTTAAAGGCATTTGTTCTGGATTGTCTGGCTGTAGACAGTCTTTCTGTATAAAATTCACCAGTGGCTCTTCATAATGAAATTTCTTCATCAGAAAATTATATTGTTGTTCAGCAGAGAAATAACAAATTATTTAATTCTTTCAAAATGATTGCCTCGTTTTTAGTACAAGCTGGGTTTTGGGAGGAGAGCTTTTTATTTCTGCGAGATTAACTGATGTTCGCTTTAACTTTTAGTTGGGAGGTATTGACAGTCATCACCACTGAAGATTTACTTCATAAATCCAATAGAGATTTTTATCCTTCTTATTATAACTTTTAAATTGCCAAAGGAAATTCCTTTCTTTCTGTGACAGCAGTTCAATATCTTCTTCACCAATCATAATTATATGGGTAATGTATACAAACCTGTAGTAACAAACTGAATTTATTTTACATTTTAAGGTGTTCTAATTCTAAAATAACTAAATGTTTTATTAAACTGGTTTATGGTTAGTCTATTTTATGCATAAGAAGGCATTGGTTAAGAATTTATACTTCTGAGCTAAATAATTATTTATTTAAAAAAAAAAAAAAAAAAAGGCACTTGGGATTTCTCGTTAAAAATACTTTGTGGGAATGCACTTTTTGGCTCTGCACCCCTCCCATCCCAGAGGACTGATGTTGCTGCCTGGGTCAGAAACACAGCCATGGCTTCTTGTATCTTCTGCATATAGTTTGTGATGTTGCCTGCCAAAAAACAATCCTCTGGAGTCACTTTGTGCCTAGGGTACGAAGAGAAGTTCTTTTTCTTACATCTCTCTTTTCTGAAGTACTTGCCTAAGATCTGCCATAGTGTTTGGCTTAAAGAAAATACCCAGCTCTTGTGAGAGAAAAAACCCAACACCCAGTGTGCCCCCCCATAATTGTTTGCTTATTTGTGTTCTGCTGCAGCTAAAACAAGACCTGTCAGTCTATAAAAACATTTCTAAAAGAGCGCTTGCTTCACTGCCATGTCTTACTCACAGCAATGTCCTGTAGGTAGCAGCAAGAACAGTAAACCACTTTGACATACAGTGTGCACGTTACGAAAATGAAGTGTCATATCAAAAATGGCTGTAAACATTTTCACAGTCACTTGTCATTGCACGTTTGAAGGTGGGAAATTTTTAGAGAAGATGATTCAATTTTCTTCCTTCCTTGCCTTGCTGCCTAGAAGGGAAGAAACATGTATTTAATATGGCAATTCAGTGGGCTGTTGAGGGCACAACTACTATAATCCTGGTTATCTGTTCCTCGACAGTCTGTCAACACAGTGATTAGGCATCAATGCAAAAGGAATATTTTGAATTATGATCCAACATTAACTGAATTATAGTTTTGGTTTTTTGGTTGTTTGTGATTTTTGGTTTTGTGGTTTTTTTTTTTTTTGGTGTTTGGTTTTGTTGTGTTTTGTTTTTTTTTTTTAATTTGTAAACAAGTCTTTGAAGAATAAGATCAGAACAAGTACCACTGAGATGGGAAACTGTCTAGCTGGTAGGCATCACATAATCAACTCAAATCTCATTTGAGTCTGGAATTACTGTAGTGTAAATCAAATTTAAATTCATGATTCAAGTATAATGACCTCATGCATTGCAAACTTCCCTGAGAGATATTTAATTAATAATGTATATTAACTGTGAGTGTTTTGACATATATCTATGGCATAAATTTTCAAGTAGCCACAATTACAGGCTTGAAAGCCCCCAATGTGGTAGCTGTAGGATGATGCATTTTTAAGATGTTCTGTAACAACCTGTTTTGCTCCTTACCAAATACAAATAGCTGTGGGGTGACAGCTATCTCGGTTTCAGTAGAATCTTTATGATTTATATGATAATGATAATTTTATTCTGCTGCTAGTAAAGAGCACTTTGCAGACTGATATCAAGGTTAATTGACACTTTGAGAAGGAAAGTACAGTCTGCCAACCTGATGCTCTGCTCAGCTGAGAAAGATAATTGTTATTCAAGTACTATTTAAATGAGCCCAAGTGCTGATAAATATACAACTAAATTTATTTTTTTTTCTCTCATGTTCATTCACTGTGCTAGAGAATGAGGTCATCACTGTGTATAAATATCACTAATGGACGCTGTAGTGAAAACATGCAGACTATTTACAAGAAGTGGGTTTCCCCCTGTGTGGGCTGTGGGGAATTACTTTAAGCTTGAGTTCCTCTTGTCAACACATCCTAAGTCTTTTATGTCTGTGGTTGTTTTTAGCAGTTGTAGTTACCTTATATATGACTCCTTATGCACTATGACCTGACCTTATTGACATGTCTAAGAGGTTTGTACTATGCCTGTCAAGTTCTCAGGGTTACTCCACGCTCTCCATATCTCATATTGATTCTAAAGATGACTTTTCACTTTTTCTCTCTATATTTGGGAAAATTTAAGCAGCCCAGTGGCCAGAAAAATAATGCAGAAACATGCAAATAATACTATAGGTTAGCTGGCTGGGGATTTTTCTGTATTCTTGGTAGCTGCACTTTTTAAGGGAGCGGGTCAGCTTTATGCAATGGTGTAGTCCTATATCCCAGAGAGCCATGAGGTTGAACAAAGCCAGTCACTCATTTTTGAACAATTTACATAACCCCTTTCACCTTAGGGTCTTAAAAATTAAGATTTTTCTATGTAGCTTTCCCTCCTTTTGAAATATTTTCATTGAATAGCATGCATGCACTTTGTTCCACCTGCTGCCTGCCTGAAGAATATACATATATATTTTATTTTTTTTCCCCCATCTGTGCTGTTTAAAAATTATTACGTGTGGGATTCTCTTAGCCTTGAGAAGTTTTAATTTATTTGGTGCAGCAGTATCTCTATCTTGATACTTGTACTTCCAAACTGACTTTTTGCTTATTCACATGAAAACTGGTTTATATTTAGTGATTTGTTTGTTGCTAATATTTCAGTTAAGTGGGTTATGTTTGTTTGGGATTTTTTATTGTTTAGAATATTAGTTTAATGCAATTTTTGGACTAAGTTAATAACTGATGTAACTACTATACAGACTACATTGTAAATATATCAAAAATTTGCACAAAGCACAGTATAATGATAATGACTTTTAAAACTTCAAGAAGTAAAGGCAAAATAAACTTAACTTAGTGGTTTATGTAAAGGGAATAATTTTTTGCCACGAACATCCATAAATTCCTGGCTAAGGTGTTTGCATATTATTACTTTGTAGTGGGACGGTTCATTACTTACTGGTAAGAGACCACTTACTTGTTGATGTAGTTCTGTTATTTAATATGCATTATAGTCCTTCAACTAAGAAACACAAATTCTTAAATGGGTTGTTTTCACTTCTAAAGACTTCCATATGTTTTTGTAACATTTTTGGATTCTGTATGGCTTAGTAGCTTTCCAGATGACTAATGAAGATTTTAACAAACAAAATGGAAAAGGGCCAACTTGTAATTGTCAGTGCAGTAGCATAATCAGCCATACACGATTTGTTTGCTATAGCACAGCAATAGAACAATGTTTCAAAGAGAAAACACCCGGAGATGATTAGTAAGTAGCACAGTGATGTGAGACTGTCCAAGTACAGAAGCAGTCTAGCTGGGTTACTCATATGAATACTTCAGCATATGCTTTGATTTTTCTTATCATAAGGGGCATTAATAATGTCTAATTTTAGTAGCCATTTACACTGAGTTACTGAGAAGAAATAAAAGAAAAAGTTTGCTTGGATAAATGGATGTATTTTAGAAGTATGGCAAATACTACTTTTAATATTTGCATAAAGGTGAATATATAGGAAAAGGTGAATATAGCAGGAAGACAGTTACTTTTAACCAACAGAATGTTTATCAAAGATATAGGTGAGTAACTTCAGGATTTATATTGCAGCGATTACAAAGGCTGCAAAATGAGCATTCTTTCTGGCTGTATTGATTGAAATGAAGAAGTGG
This sequence comes from Chloroceryle amazona, assembly GCA_027560015.1. Classification (NCBI taxonomy): domain Eukaryota; kingdom Metazoa; phylum Chordata; class Aves; order Coraciiformes; family Cerylidae; genus Chloroceryle; species Chloroceryle amazona. The sequence goes on along the minus strand of JANHFX010006162.1, from coordinate 4,568 downwards.
AATTGCAAATAGCAGTGAAGTGTGATAAGTAATGGAGAGAAGACTCAGTTCTACAATAGTTGTTACTACTTTGAAATCTATTTTGCTGAATTTGTTGGAAGCAAGCTTTAAAACAAACAACAACAACAAAACCCACAACCCAAAACACAACTGGGAAGAAAAAAAAAAACAAACAGAAGAAAACCCAAAACTGCCACTGAGTTTACACAAGAGTCTGAAAGTATTTGATTCATGAAACTGTGCTGTTTCTTGGTCAATTGAATAGATATAAAACTTCTTGTATTTCACTTTCAGAATATTCCTTATCCCTAACTATTTCAGATACTATTTTGTGTCCTTCTGTGACAATTTGAAGATACCATTCCACCATGAAGTCTTCCTGGCTTCATTTGGTCCTAGAAAGTGGTCATTCTCTTCAGAAGGGAGTATCAAATAATAGAATGTTTGTACAGTGAATAGAAAAATGTAAATTTGCTACTTATCTGTGGAGAGATAATATACTAGTATCTGTTTTTCGGGAGTAAATGGCATTTTGTTCTAAAATTTCCATTGATTTCACTGATTACTACTTTTGGTTAGTATTTCACTCACCATTTCACTCATCCTTAGCAAAACAATGGACTTAGAAACCTTGTGCTATTCTCCTCCAGATTCTGCTATGTGTTCTTTCATCCCCTTCATATAGTGACTTGAATGATCAGCTTTATCTGTATATACAGGGTACAAAGGCTGATGAATTGGTTCAATTAGTTTTAAACTGATTTTAATTAAAAAGTGTACAGATATATTATTTTTTTCTTTAATTCTTTAGTTTCTGTCTTATTAAGGGTTATATTAAGTCTATTGATTTTAAACTGGATCAATGTAAACCTTGTTTCTAAATGTTCCTGCAGCTTTTTGACTGGTTTAGCTAAAAATAGTCTTAAATCATGTCTTCTTCTTGAACAGTGCAATTTTATGCACAGGCAAGCCTTCAGCAAGGTGCCCGTTTTACTTCTTTCTTCCTTAGTTCTACCTGAAGAAAAAGCAAATTCCAGAAACTAAGTAGTGTGTTGGAGAAATGTCAACTAACTAGTTAACTTATTTACCTTGACAAATTTTATTGATTTCAATGATTTTATTTGACAAGTGCCTTATTTTAACATAGAATACACTTTTCTTTTTTTGGAGGCAAGGTCAACATACATTGTAAAACATCATTTTTGACAGCATCTGCTGTACAGTTTAATTAAAAAGAAATTCTGTAGAGAAGGCTCAGGGGCATCTCGCCAAAGTGTATAAAAACCTGGATGGTATAACAAAGATGGAACCAGACTCTTTTCAGTCGTGCCCAGTGACAGGACAAGAGGCAGTGGGCACTAACTGGAAAATGGGAAGCTTGAAATCTGAATATCATAAAAAATCTTTCACTCTGGGGTGACCAAGCACTGGCACAGGTTGCAGAGGGTGCTCATGGAATTTTCATCCTGGGAGATACTCAAAAGCCATCTGGACATGGTTCTGGGCAACCAGCTGTATTTGGCCCAGCTTGAGCAGAGGGGTTGGACCACATGACCTCCAGAGGTCCTTTCCAACTTTAGCCATTCATGGATTCTGTGATAATTACAAAGCCGCCTTCTTTTTTTTTTTTTTTTCCTTTTTGTCTCATTGAAAAGCATGCATATTATAGCATTTTTGAGTTGACTGGCCTTTTAAAATCCTAAGGGTTGGTTTAGATACTTACTTTTTTTTTAATGAAACAATGAGGGTGAGATGCAGTTTAAAAACAGACTGTGTGTGGTGGTTCGCTCAGATTCTGTGAGTTTAGCTTCTTTTCATATGTAAACAAGTTCATTGCAAGTGTTGCTTTTGTTCTACCATAAGAAATAATCAGCAGTGTTCTTAGAGCTGCCTGTAGCTTGTGGTTGCAGATAACTGATTGAAACTAAAGCATGAACTTGAAGAAGCTGTGGAATGGATGTGCAAAACCTTTGCCCTTCTTAAATTGACTGTTAATTTTGGGGTTGACCTTTAAAGTCACTAATTAAATATTTGAAAATTTTGTGGAACTGTCTTGTTTGAGCAACATGTAACTACTTTACTCACCTAGATTGTACTATTTTCTTTTTTATTTATTTATTTAGACTTCTAATAAGTGAAATTGGTTGTCTCATGTCTTTTAACAGTGAAGTTTAGTTCTATTAAGTGCATTCACTTTCTTGTTCCAGTGAAGTGTATACAAAGACTCACGAAGAACTCTGTTCTTTAGCCTGAACAATTTTATTTTTCCACACTTGAAATTTCCTGGACTATTTTGCATTTATTGTGTTTCCTTTTGAATCAAAAAACAAGAGCCAGTCAGTTCCTTCAGGCTTTCTAAATCCAAGCAGTTGAAATCCCTCTTAAGCATGTAACCTTTTTCATATACTCAGACACATCTAACCCCAAATACAGGAAGAGATTAATCAACGACTAACCTCAGGGCAATCCTGCAGAATTGCCATCCCCATAACCAGCAGTGGTGTGGCTCCTGGTCTGCATGATGGAGGTTCCCTGCCTCCCCCAGCACTCTCTCCCTGGCGCTCCAGGGTAAGTGGCAGTAAGTGGTTTTAAAAAAACACCCACCCATATTACTCTAAATGTTCTTTTATATTAGAACAGTAAACATTCTAATCCTTTTAATTGCTTCTAAAAGAAGCACCTAAATAGCCCAGAAAAAAAAAAAAAGGAGTAAATAATATGTTTAAACGTTAGTTACCCTACAGTAGTATTCAATCAGCAAAAAGAAGGCCTTGCTGATGTGACACTGAGCATCATGTAGGTTGTAAGAAGAACTGACACTTGAGTAAGCAAATAAAAAGACTAGACCTGTACTGATTGTGCAGAGTCATGTCACGTGCCACTGTACTAAGTTGCGGAAGATGATTCTTAAGAGGCAGGAGTGGCACACCTGAGATGGAAAACAAGCATTTTCCAGCAAAGATGGGGGCAAAGAAGTGATCTGAGGGACATGTGGAACACTACTGATTTTACAGAGAGAGGTCTGCCTTCTAAAAGGTTGGGAGACACCAATTTAGCATGCAGACTACATTAAAAAATGCAGTTAGGCAACGATTTTTTGACAAATAATACACATATATTCATTTGAAATACTTTTTGAAAATAATATAATATACATGTAATTTTGGGTTGAAGTTTGTTTTAAAGTTTCCAAAGTTTAAGAATAATATCATGGCTATGTTTTCTTAAAAAATATGTTTTTTTCTGTTTCAGCACTTTTTTTGTTAAAAAGACAAAACAAACAAAAACCCCCGAACAAAATTCAAAATCATTTAGAGTCCCTTTCAAGGGCTACACATTAAGGCTGGGTATATTTTGATCAGTTTGGTATGCAGTTTTTGAATAATTTTGGTGCTTTTTATTCTTCTTCCTTAATTTTAACCAAAAAAAAACCCAACAAACCAACAACAAAAATCAGTTGTTCCGTGCAGTCCATGGACTTTACAATCCACTTCAATTTCTTTTCTGGACAGTCCAATCCATTCTTCTTACTACAAAGCTTTGGTTCTCTAATTTTCAAGGGTTAAGTTTAACATTTGACTTGTATTTAATTGTCATGCTCCCAGTAATTTTATTATTAAAGTTGAAGTGTTATTATTTAATTGAAGTTTAATGGAGAGCAGAGAGAGTAACTTCAAGATTATTTTAGATAAGGCTACCACTGGTAGAGGGAAGGGCTGCTGCTGACAGTCCATGTACTGCTTAACCCTGTCTAAAGAGCCACATGATTCCTCATGTAAGGAGTAAAGATTCCTGAAAAAGCTGTTAAAAATAGCTTTTAAAATGCTATCCAATTTGAGGCAACTAATCCAGAGGATAAATTTAGTAAGAATACCTTTGCTGCCAATTTGTTCTTGTATAAACATTCATTTTGTAAATAATCATATGTTTAAGCAAGAACTCTATTTAGAACTTGCAGTTAGTGAACCTATTCATTATTAAAAGTGACAGTAATAGAGCATGTAACATGGCAGTGGCCTTTTCATACCACAGAAACTAAAAGAAACCAAGTAACCCAGATAAATATCAAAATTAGGGAAATCCAGAGTATATTCTTTGGGACTTCACTATACTCTATGAGAATGTCAGGAATTTATATCTAGATCAACCACTGAATTGTAGTTGCATTTAGATTGTAGATTGTCTGCAGCAGAATTTGGGAACAGTACTCTTTTTAATGGTAATTCCCTAAAATACCATTGGCATTCAGACAAATAAAAAAATATCTTGGGTACCTGAAGCTGAAAGCATTTGTCTTACTGTAATGGCTTTTATTCTTTCTTTGTAAGTATTTGGAAAACTAGTTATTTAATGGTTTTGGTAGCAAGAAGTCCATCTCTTGTGTTGTTTCATAGTTTATCCTGGCACTTTGGTTACCTCTCTTTAGTTGTTTTTCTACTTTTTGTTACAAGGTGGAGTTGAGCCCACTGGACTTGTCACTTAGGTCCATGAAAGTAAAAGGAACAATTGTGTGGTTGTGTTTTGGAATAAAAAACTTGGGGGGGGGGGGGTTGCTTTTTTGGTTTTTG
>JANHFX010006161.1:21616-37235 GCA_027560015.1 Chloroceryle amazona | reverse complement strand
CACATTTTCATTCCCCTCCTTACATATATATTTACATTTCTGGCTGTACCTACAATGTTTGTAACTCAGGTATTACCCTTCCCAACGCACACCTCCCGCCACCCTCACGGCTTTTTATTTTTCATCCTGATGTTTTTTAAATGTGAGTCACCTCCGCTGACAGCAGCGCTCTAGCGGCACCCCCCATCCCACCCCATCCCATCCCATCCCACCCCCATCCCCTGGCACCGCGTTATTTCGAGGCGGGCGGCGGGTCCGGCGGGAAGGGGCGAGGGGGGCGGTGGGGCTGTTGCCAGGGGCAGCCGGGGGAATCCGTTATTTCCCTTCCTCTGTTCTCCCCGCTCACCCCTCGTCCCTCACCCGGGCAGAGGGGATGTTTGACGGGTGGTTTGGGGGCTGGCTCGAACCCATGGGACCCTCACTTCAGGGTGCCCGCTGGCGAACGGTCCCGGCGCTTTGGTACCACCAAAAAAAGGTGTAATTACGCTGCTGGGTATAAATTGCCTCTGTGTACCACTGAATCATACTGAGTATTTGTAATGTGTTCCTTCCCTAATAGGTGCTCTCTATGAATAGAGAGAGTGCCTATTTACTCTGAAATATTTGGCACAGCGGACAGAGTCTGAAGCGTGGAAGAAGTGGCTATTATTTTCCCACTGCCTGTGTGCAGCTGTCAGTTCTGAGCGACACGTTCCTCGCACATCCCTGCTTCCCAACCTTGCTAATGGTCCACCCCAGGATTACAAGAAGGACAGGCATGCCAGCCAAAACCTTAACGGTGTGGTTTGTATTTAACTGAACCCAAGACCTCAGCATTGTGGCTTATATTAAATTATTGCAGATAACTGTTATGATTTTCTTTTTTTCTTCTTTTTTTTTTTAACCAGGAGGATGGTTCTTCCCCCACCTCCCTATGTATCATTTGAATATTCAGTGATGTCATGTTTTTTGACCTCCGCTTTAACGCAAGGAATGCCAGCATTCTGGCTTTTGACCTGTAGAAGTATGTTAGTATTTAATGAGCAAGACTGGCTTAATGCATCTTATTAGGCAAACTGAAATCTGATGGCTATCTTCAAAGGTACCATCTTTTGCGTGTAGGTTTTCTCCTGCTGCCATACCCCTCCTTCTTTGCATCCCTCCATATGTAGGTATGCGTCTCTGCTCTGATACAACAATGTGTATGCACAGGATTCTTGATGGAAAAAGAAACCTTTTCATGTAAAGCCCCAGTAGGATATGTTGTACTGTAAAACTGTTATTTATATTCTGCCAGCACTGTGCTTTGGCTGGTGAAGTCGTTTGGATGTTATTTCTTCTACTTGAAATTCTCCATTAAGAGAAATTATATTGCCTCTGAAAGAAAAAAAAAAAAATCCAGAGGAACAGTTATGGTAAATAATATATGTTCCTGAATCCATGAGGCTTCCTGAAATCTGTATTTACTTGAAGGACTCCAGTGGCCTCGGTGCTGGGTAAATAATATGTGTACCAAACTATGTGTGACATGCATACCAAAATGCAAATGTAACCAGGTAAACAGAATGCCTTTTTTAAATGCCTAAATATGGTAGGAGAACATCAGAGTGAGAGAGGCTCTAGCCATGTTTTATAACTTTCCATGTAAGAGGCTTTTTCAAAGAAACAATTTTATTAAACAAAACCTAAGAATCTCACTGACAGAAAAAGTATGTTTAAAAGTAACAAACCACCAGAAAGCCAGGAAATCCAAAATTAAAGGATAAATCTGTCTTAAGTCCTCACACTGCAAGCCAAGTACAGCAAGCTCAATCCACTTGCTGCCCTGAGAAAAAAAAAAAAGACTTAAATAGGCATTTGGACTTCAAAACTAATTCTGGTCCTGCACTGCTGTGAATCAGGCGTTAGCCCTCTGAACTGCAAGTTGTACCAGCCCGTGAAAGTGGGCAAGAATCAAGAGTCCATCAGGTTTGCCTTTTTGCCATTTCGGTTTCTGTGCCGTTAGGTGTGACTCACTGGTGCCTCGTTCGTGCCTGTGCACGGATGCACAGGGGCAAAGAGAGCCCGGAAGCAAAGGTCGCTCTTTCAGAGTCCAAATGCTCTTCAGCTTATCCTTCTTGATGACAATATGTCATGGGCCGGAGAAGTTCGTCTTGGCATGGCTGTATAAAATGGTTAAAAGGTACTAATTTTGACTTCCATGCAGGTGTTTATACAGCACATGCTTTTAAGATAGTATATTTTTTCTGCTGAAGCTAGGAATTCACTACACCGGCCTTGCAGACTTGTTTACACAGCTATATACGGTATGTGTGTGTCTACAGCAGCTTCAGTTGGTACAGTTCCTTTGGTGAAGTCTTGTAAAATGTACAGGTGTGGATATGCTACATTCCTCTCCTGTGTTTTTCCTTCTTTTTTTTTTTTTTTTTCCCTCCTTCCCCCCCCAAAAGTCACTTGATCAGGTATCAGACATACTGAAAACCTGGCAAGACTACAGGAAAGTGGCTAGACTTGGAGTGTTTGTGTACTTAAAGAAAGAATCTTGCACATTTTCAACTTTCAGTCACAGATATTTTTTTATAAGAGCAATTGGAGGTCTGAGCCAGCCCTCAAAGCGGAAATCAAAAGCTCCCAGAGAAACATACCCGAGGAATGTGAATCTGATCCAACAACCATACGCAATGCACATGCAGCACTGTCAGTCTTATAGGAAGTCTTGCCATATATGGACATCTGGACCCTGAGCTGTTTATCATCATGATAGGCTTGTAATTGGCTTCAGACGTTTCTGGCTTGCCTCAGGTTTAGTGTGCCAATTAGTTCCTTTCCCAAAATGTTCAACAGGATATTTCTTTAAAATTGTAATAAATATATCTCAAAATCCTGAGAGGTCTAGTTAAAGTTACATTAGTAGGCTGTTGTTTAGAATACAGATTCCAAGCAAGGTTTATTCTGCTAGCTCAGAAATGGACACAGAATGAAAATAAAGAGCTTTATTCCATCGTGAATGTGGTTGCCTGGTATTTGTCTTTCTTAGAAGTCATTGGATAACTTATTCTATGTATCTGTAGGCAGAGAAAGCGCTCTGAAGTAGACCACTTGCTGGACTTTTACTCATCCTTTTCGGGGGGGATGTATGAGCTTATGAATCAACAAAGGCAAAGCAAAATAGAAAACTACATTTCCCAGGAGCTGTCAGAAAAAGTTACCTGTGTTGCACCATTTGTATTGCTGTGTTAGAGTGAGGCACAGGGCACAACCCTTCCACTTTGGAGCCGTGACAGCTCACGTCAGCCAATTTTACCAAAGAGAGGCATTAGCTCTTCTCCCAGGTGAACCAGAATAAGAAGGCTGGGTGGTGCAGTGGATGGCATAGGGCCTATGGAAATGTTCATGATGAACTGGTGGACCTGCTCCAAGTTCCTCAAGATCCTGGGTCTGTTCTCTGCTGGCATCAGCTGGACAGATGCACTGAGCGCACTGCTGGCCATCAGAATGCTTGGACTTGAGAAGTCAAAGTCCATTGAGCTAAAGCTACCCAAAACTATGGGCAAAGCAAAACCATCAGACGTGATGATTCCCGTTAACAGATCTGAGTTCTGTTGTTTTCTGCAATTGTCGTTATTTAAACTTAAGTTCTTTACATTCTAACATGTAATATTTTGCTGCTTGTAGAGTTGCTGAGAATGCTGCTTTAAGCTCTCAGCTTCCTTCTTAGAAAGTAACTGGAGTTTTTAGGAATGTGTGTGGTCGTAAAGCAGCAAAGTGATTACTGGAAGTCAAATAGTCTAAATGACTATTCAAAGCATATGTAAAGCTCTTTGTGCGAAAGAGAGATTATCAGTAGCATGAAGCCAAAGGTCCTTTACCTGACGGGCCTCAGGTTCAGTTTATCTGTCTGATTTTATTCTGAAAAGTGTGCCATAGGGCTTGTCAGCACTGTAGGGAGCAGCATTCGTTACATCTGTGCAGAGGTTGGCTGTGCAGGGCCCTTCCACAGCTCACAAAGGTGAATGAGGAGGGAAAGGGACTTTCATTCGTTTATTTTGCAGGTTTGACTGAGGTTGGCAACCTCTTGCAGTAGTAAGTCAACTAGTGTAGGACTGCAGCAAGTCACTAACCAGGCCTTTGAGAATCATCCTATAAATGGTTAACCATTCAGAAAGTGTCACTCTGGAGAGGAAACGTGATTCAGAACATCCACCAGAAATCCTTTGAGGTCTGTGTGTTAGAGGAACCACTTGGAAAACAGCTAGAGGAACACTTCCTCCCACTCTGTCGTAGCTTACACGGGCAGCAGGAAATAACCAGATCTGTGTATTCTGAAATGTGTGTGATTTTATTTTCAGTTTTACAACCTGCTTCTCTCAGGAGCTCTCAGGGTAAATTTTGAGGTTTTGTGGTCCGTCCCCCGCCCCCAAGCTGAGAGACATCAGTGTTCAATTAAGACTTGAGCAGATTAGAGCCATCACTTAACAAATGCAGGTTGCTCTGCTGTAAACGATGTTGTAGCTGCTGTGGAGAATCCTGGGGGATACATTTTTCCATGTTATCCGATAGGGTAGGATCCGGTAGGGCTGTACCTTTGGGGATGATGAATAGAGTGTTTTCTTTGGGGAGAATGAGAGAGATCACTGTGTAAAATTTGCCCCCTTTTTGATGCAATCTGTGTTCACTGACCTTGGTATAGTGTAGCGGGGCTTTTCTGTTTGCACAAGGTCTCCCTGAGAAAGTGGAGGAGATGGGATATTGTATAGGCCTATAATGCCCCCGGAGGGCTTGATAACCACACTGCATCAACTGATCTACCAGGGAATGTAACGTCCTCAATGAATTAACATAGGATTTTAGAAATGGCTTGATTTTCAGGAGAATAGTTGCCCATAGTTCATCTGCCAGCTTGGCTGGCTGTGTATTCAGTAAGTGATGCATGGTATGTGACCTGTGTAAATACATCTGTACAAGTGACGCAGATGGGGAAACTAGGATGTAACCTACAACAGCCAAGGTGGCTTCCTTATTGACCCACGGATGTGTGTGAAATGCAGCAACTACCAGACCAGGTCTGAAAACCATCTTAGGATGCTAATCTCTCTGGTGTTGGTGGGAAATTCTCTGCCAGGCCGTTTTTCACATGCAACCAAGTAAAGTGGATACTCCAAAAAATGTGCATTGTTAGGGAAGTGGGGATATTTCTAAGATATTATTATTTCCTGCAGGAACTAATTGAGGAAACTTAGTCGTTAGGTGGTCCCAGGTCTAGAGTTTACAACGATGTTGCTACAAATGTCTTGGTAATGAGTGGCTTTTAAGTAATAAGTATGAAGTTGTACAAGTGGTGGGACTCACACTGACAGCAAGTGTTTCTGAGCATATTACCCCATTTATAACCTTTTTATTAAAGGGTTTTAAATAGAAACTAAGGTTAGGTTTCTACTGTACCTGGGTGTTTGTTTTGACCATTTGGGACAATGGGGTCTTTATGAAGATGGAGTCTATGAAGTTATTTGTGGTGCATTTCTTGTGAGGACGTTACCCATGATGGATCTTGTGGAAAAGTCTAACCTAAATAGCATGGTAAAATGGTACGATTATTTAAGCATCAGTTACAACACGGGATGAAAAGATAGTTCATCAGTCACCTTTTTTCATTACCTAAGATTTGCACGGTACTTGAAAATCCTAAAACTGTCCTGACTGGTGTTCACTCTCTGAGTTAGGAACTTTGTGATACAGAAGTTTCAGGTGAATTTTAAAGGCATGTATGAACTAGCCACATCTTTTTCGTTGTCCTTATGTCACTCAGAAGATTCAGAGGGTTGAATTTCAAATTCCCCGGGAACAGCTTTCTTATTTTGCCATCTTAAATTCAGTGAGACCTCGCGTAGGCCTTCACATATCTTTTTTTTTTCTTCTTCATAAATGGCTTGTAAAGAATGACGGCTTGCAAAGTGCACGACTTGGGAAGTGTGCTTCGTATTTCTTTTTTTTTTGCCATCAAGCTGCCACAGGGGGGAGTAGAAGTTTGGAAAGGACTGTGCTGCCCAAGAAGCCACCGAGACAAGTGGTGTATTCCAGGTGCATACCCCGCCAATCCCTTACCGGGGGAAGAATGGGCTCAAAAGAAGAGTGGATGTGCTAGGAGTGAAAGCGTTGCTTGGAGGAAGGAGCTGTAGGGTTTATGCCGCTGGGACACTCTGAATGGTTCACTGCATCGCAAAACCACGCTGTTTTTCTTATTCATTCCAACCAGCTTTTCTCTCCAGATGTAAAGGGAATGTGACTGAATTGTTTTCCTGAGGGAAGATGACACGTGGGAGTTGTACAGTACTTGCAAAATCCCCGTCGTTCTGACAAAAGGCTTTTCCCACGTTAGGACTATTTGCCAATGAAGAAAAAATGCTAGGCACAGGCAGGGCAACTTTGCAAGGCAGAGGACACAGTAAAGAAAGTTTTGCCAACTCGATAGTAAAGAGTTATTCTTGTGGGACTGTTAGTATTGGTGAAATCCACTCTGTGTGCTTAACGCTTGAGTAGCTGGACTCTCTGTGGGTCCTGAGCAGCAAGGATGGGGAAAGGGGATGCCTTGGCTTCAGGCTTACTCTCTCATCTTGTGTCTGACCACAGTTGCTCTTGCAGTGCATGGTCTGTGGTAGCAGTGTGGCTGCCAGCCACCCTTCTGCCCTGCCAGTGGGCCTGGTGAAATTCTGAGGAGGAGGTGTGTGGGCAGAGATGGGTATGTAGGTGTGAGAGCAAAAGGGGTGGGCTGGGATTTTGGAGTAGTGCATCACGACAAGAGGGTGGAAGGGGGCTTATCCGTCCTGTCAGCTTCCCACCCACATGCCGGATTTGAGACTGTACCCAGAGACAACCAGCAGTGGTGATGAGTGGGAAAGCATAAATAGTGCTGAAAAGAGAGGTGCATGTACATGTTTCTGTGGGAAGGGTTTGGGGGAGAACACAGAAGGAAGTGGAGGAAATGATGTGTGAGGAGAGAGGTCTAAATGAACCAGCCAAGGATGAGGTGGGCTTGGCAGCTTTCTTCCCACTGCCTTCACAGCATTTTACCACCAAGAAACAGTGTTCAGATCTGTTCAGCCACGGGCAAACTCCTTTGCCAGAAGAGAGCAGGTGTGCCCGCAGCAAAGTCTGGGTGCTCTGGTTTGGAGCATCTTCAGATGCTGCATTGAGGAGCACGGTGGGGTGACTACGTGCTTCTGGCTTTTTGAGTCTGTGTTAGGGAGTTTTATCTTTGGACAATTCAGTCAACAATTTTTAAGAAAGAATGAAGTCATTTTCAGGAGCTACGTAATGATCAGGAAGGCAACCAAAAGGAGTGAATTAGGCACCGGATTTGAGTGTGCAGATCTGTAATGAGGCAAATAAGCAAGAAAAAAAAGGAAGAATTAAAGAAGAAATGCAAAAATAAGATTTATGTTTCTATAGCCTATTATGAGAAATAACAATGCTGTGTATTCCTTGTTAAATGTGTAAATGTTAAACATTACTTGCTTAGAATACAGAAGAAAATATGGCAAGCAGGTCTTTGCTTTTGATTTTAATGGTGAAAGTAGGATGGAAAGGAAATAATTCTTTGGGTGACTTTTTCTGTGCTTTTTATATGTCTGTGATTCCTGGACTGTTGAACTATCATCAAAAGGAACCTGGGAGAAATCCACATTGTTTGTGTACAGTATACTGATAAATTCAATGCCTGTTCCACAGCTTTGTGCCTAGCATAAGCACACACACACACAAAAAAAGAAAAAAAAAAGAGAGAGAATTAATGGTCCAGTTTCCAAATAAGACATAAGGAATTTGTTTATACTTTTGGGAGGTAATGTATCTCAGTTTGAATGGAACTATGTTAAGTATATTGAAAGTCTCAAGGAATGCAAAGCTGGGTTTGTTCAACAATAAACATCTAAGATAACAAGAACATTTATACATTTGGCCAGCTGAAGCCTAAAACTCACATTTGTTGGTTTTTTTTCATAGGGATGTTTGTTACAAGTTCAGGGAGCTAAAAATGCAAACATAAAAAGATAAAATTAAATAAATTCAGAACAACTTTAGAATTTTCCCTTAGTTCCAATGCTATATGCACTATAGGAGGAATTACAGAAGTCAGAAGCATACTGAAGGCTTTACCACAGTTTATTGTACTCACCTGGACCTTTGCAGTGATAAAACCTGGAGAAGGCTGACCTGAGACTGTGTCACAGTGTCACAGAAATCAGTTTTAAAGATACCTACGCTTCTGTCTCACTCATCCTAAAATGCTTTCAGCTTGGTTTGTGAGAGCTTTTTTCCTAGAAACATTCGCTGAGGAAATTGGCAGTGAAGTGTGAGTACATAAAAGAAGAGAATAAAAAGACAGGCACCTAACAATGTAAAAACCTAGACCCTGGTTAGAGTGCTTTTGTAAAGTACAGTGTCAAGATACTCATTCTGGACATGGAGAATCAGTATCTACATGAAAACAAAACCAAGAGCAAAAACAGTGTTATGTATGTGGTCTGTAATTCTTTCCATGGCTTTTCCTTTTTTATCATTTTGATCTTTTCAGGAAAAAAAAATAAATCTGAAATTTGAGAGAAATTATAGCAATCTTGTTGAGGGTTTAAGGCATCTAAAGCTTTGGCTAGATGTGTTAGCTCTTCTATTTCTACCCTTCACTACGGTTTAGAATGAATGGATAGCATAGTTACTGTAGTGTAATTGAAACATTCTTTTAGATGAAAAGGTATAGATGTGTGCTCCTGGTGCTAGAGGTCACAGGTTTGCTCCTGCTGGGACTCCATTTTGCATTATGTTCAGAGCTGATTCATTATGTACTTCTGACATTTGAAAAAGGGTATTTTATTATGGTATAATTCCAGCAAGAAAACCACACATGCTATGTTTCAAGCCAAACTGGTTGATGAATGAATGAGATGTCAAGGTTTTGTTTCTTGAAGGCCATCAGAGAAAATCCTGCCAAAGCTATGTTTTTGCTCAGAATTCCTTCATTTGTCCTGCTTTTCCTGCAGATCAACACAAAGAAATACATTCTCATCACTTAATTATTAACAAAACCAAACCAAAACCAAAACCAATAAAAAAGGCAACAAAAAAGCACCAAGGTAAGAAGTTGTTCTGTCCCAGAAGTATTTACCAAGAAAACCAAGCAGGATCACAGTTGTAGGACTTGGAACATATTCGGTAGTCCCAGACTAAGTGAACTAATGTATCAAAGTGTACGTGAGAACTAAGATGGGAATAACAGGGAAGGTGGAGAGAAATAAACTCTGAAAGTTAAGATAGTGCAGTGCCCATATTTGTATGATATGCAGCCACAGTATTGATGCTTCTGGTGAAAATGGACCCAGGGTCTGTGATCCTCTTGCCTAACGAGTGCTCTTGCTTGGAAGTAAGTTCTGTATCAAGTAAGTGTAGGCACTGAGATAATTGGTAATAGAATGCCCAGCTATAGATAGCTGTGGGGTAAAACTTTCTTGCCTGCCTGCCTCTGCCCTTTGCACCTTACAACGCATTTGGTTGTTTTCGCATCATTCATGTATCAAATCCCTGTTCATTTGAGAAGCGTCCTCCTTTTTCTGACTGTTACTTTCCTGCAGCAGTCTGAGTCTCAGTGCCTTTTCACCACCTTCCCTCATTTCACTTGGGTCTTCAGTGAATTGCCTGCTCTCCAGCACAGAGGAAAAGCTGTTGCTCCTCACCGCCTTCAGCTTGGGTTCCCATGAACCTCTTTTTCTGTTTTCAGAGCAATGCTCCCCTCTTCAGTAGGTGGCTCCTTGATCTGCTTCTGAATATGAGCTGGTAATTAAAGCTATCTTTGCTAGCCTAGGGGAGATGTTTTTATGGGACCGTGTATAAGTGAATGTGGGAGGCCATCGCGGGGTCGTACAGATTTGTTCAGCCTGTACAGTAGCTTGGATGATGTTAAAACATCTCTGCTTTCCAAGCTGGAAAGGTCACTGTGTTTCTTTAGAATATTTTTGGAGATGTTTCTGTGGTTTGTCAGATCTAAAAATAAACTATGATCAACACACTTTAAAATTATGACAGGATTTTTTTTTTCAAGAGTATATAAGGCAGTCAGATATTTGTTTTCCTCTTAGGGAACCAGTCAGACCTACAGGCAGGCTATGAAAATCTCCTTCAGATCTCTGGGATTTTTTTTTTCGGTGTGTGTTTGAAGTTGGGGACATCTGCCTGCCTATCTATTCATCTGTCTTACACTGTTTATACAGCCTTTCATTTTCTCAACAGAGAGAAAAAGTCACCAGGAGCATTTGTAGCCTTTTATCCTTAAATTTCTAGGGCAACTGGGAAACATTAATTGAAGTTTGTTTTCATTAAAAGAGGCATCCTGATGAAATAGACCCAGTGCATCTCTAACATTAATTTTTGGCAAAGTGAAGCTTAGAAAAAAATCAAAACTCTTTTGTTTTTAGACATGTCAGTGTTCTGTTTTGATTTTGGAAGTGAGAAACACTGGGGAAGCTTATTTTGAAATTGACTTTGTGTCAATGACCTACTGGTCTTGACTGACCTGAAGAACACTTAAAATTTTCACTTTGAGGGACTTTTAAAATGACTGTCACTTTAAGTAGGGCCATTTGGAAACCCAGTATTCTTCAAGGAGCAGAAAATCCATTTTCTGGCCTACATCCGGGAACACTTATAAATATTCTACCATACAGTTAGAGTAATTAAAGCCTATTGTGTAAAAGCAAATTTGATAATGCAGTTTGAGTGTTTTCTGTTGCTGTCGATGTTCCAAACCCAAATCCTATTGTTGTGAGGGTCTGCAATACAGAGCCTTGGACTGGGTACTTCAAAGGCTCAGTGTTGGATAGCAGGCCAGTGAGTCCAACAGGTAGGTATCTATCACTGATGACTTATTTGGAGCCCTTCAGCTGTCATTCTGCATCTCCTGTGCTTTTACTTGAGCCTTGTGCTGGAGTTGGGAGTGTTGACTAAAGCCTCTCTAGTTGTAAGGAAACAGGGGTTGCTTGTGTGTCTTTTTCATTGTTGAGGTTGCGGGGGGAGCTCTTGAGACACAGAGCAGAAGGGATTGAGTCTACCGAGAGCTCCTTTGAATCCTGAAGGTACTAAACTATTCTTTGATGCCACTGACATGTGAGGGCCTTACCTTCCCTCAAAGATGCTTCATGACTGTTGTGCATTTATCAAATTTCACTGAAGTGTCACTATGGAAAGGAGCTAACACTGAATAGCTCTCCAAAGTAGGCATAGTTGGGTTTCTGTCTCAAGCCCTCAAGCATCTCCCAGAAGGGTGATGTACCAGGGACATTTTCAGGGGGCTCAAGTGTGGGCTGTGTTGCCGGTGCCTGCAGGTCTGAGAGCTGGTGCAGGTTTTTCCTTCAAGGATTTTGTAGTAAAGGGCAGTAGCATTCAGCACTTGTCAGCGTTAGCAGCAGTTGCTCTTTCAGACTCAGTGCTTTGCATAGTGTCACTGGGAAGAGTGACAATATGGGAGCCTTAGCTACCTGATCTACCACCTCCCAAGTGCACAGGTTAGAAAAGTCATCCCTGAAATTAAAAAGAAAAGAGAGGAGGGAGCGACATGGCCTCTCTTTCTGTGCACCAAGTTAAATCCAATCCTATTTTAAACCCCATCTCTATCAGTGAGTCTTATCTGACACTGTCAGAAAAACAGAGGATGTTACTTCTCAGTTAGGATAGAGCCTGCATTTAGCTTGCTTTCAAGTGGTGCTGTAAAATATGGGAATAGGCTTTAGCTTCCCATGTTTTAATTCTTTTTTAATCCCTGTTTTCATTTTCAAAACTATTTGGATCCAAGAAGACTTTTTTTTTTTCCACTTCTGATTTGTTTGTTGGAGCACTGCTTGCTCACCCTATTTGGATGTCAGGAGACTCTCTATTTTTCCATTTCTGGAATACTCATTCACGACTCAGTGTTTCTTGTGCAAACCCTCTGAATTTACAGTGTGTTTATTGGTCTCTCACCAGCAGTTTCTCTCTTGTAATATTTTGTTTCAAAGTTTCTCTGTTATATGGATTTTGTTCACAAAATGATTCTCTTGTAAGCCTGGGAGTTTAAGAGAGAGTCTTCCTAAAGGATCTAACTAACCAGCTAATTAAAATATAAGGGCTATAAAGAATTTGTTGATGTAGTAAATTTAAGGCATAACTGACGGGGTAATACATTTTTAATAGTAAACTAGTGTGCAAAAGATACCAGTTGTGCAGGGTATTGCAGGTGACCCTGCACGCTTGGGTCAGCTGTACTACACAGATTAAGAGTATGTGTATATAAAAGAATTTGTAAAACTTCATAAGATAGGGACAACCAGTAACCTAGGATGGATATTTCATGAGAGTGCAGGTAAGGTGGTTTGATTTTAGGGGTGTTTCAGCTGAAAGGAGAGCGGAGGTCAAGTGCAAGACCATGGTAGCTCGAGCATGGAGACTGAAAAGGGGCTGAGCATTACAAAGATGGAAGAGCAAGAAAGAGGAGGTGTGTGGTGTAAACTGGAACAGAAATGGAAGAAAGGAGAATGCTGAGGGGAAGTTCAACAAACTGCAAAGCAGAAAAACATGGACAGATGACTGAAAAAGTAGCCCATGGTGGGTTATGTACCAGGGCCCGATGCTGTTTTGCTCAACACCTGATTAGATTGGTACTGGGAAATGTTAATGGATTTCACAGATGACTCTCTTCCTTTTTACAGCTGTGGAAGTTAACTGTGGAAGGAAGCTGTAGAAGTAAATGGAAAGCTGGGATGTGCTCCATGTATGTGAGAGAGGCCTGGGCTTTTGAACAGTGCAAAGGTGCAGGAGCAGTGGATGGGAATTGATGTTCTCAGTCTGTAAAATGAAATGTCTGCCAAATTGGACTTGCTGTACGACTGCATTTCTCATTTTATTTCCTCTCTGTCTTCTGTACATCTTTGGTGTAGGCACTTTTATGGGGGCTGGTTCAAAGAGAGCTACATCTATCCTTTGGTTTGAGTGCTACCATTTAAGCCTGTAATCTGTTCAATTAGTATAATAAGCGTGCTTTAGACATAGTCTAGTTTTAAGCCTAGGCATGAAATGATTCTTTGCTGAGAATCAAGAATGTTTGGGAATCTTTCTTTTCCTGCTGTGGTCCTTGCTGGGTTTTGTCCAGGATGTCCTTGGAAGTGCAAGCTCCAGATATATCATGAGACAGCCTGTGTTTTGTGCCAGCTGCACATTTCAGAAATAAATGCTGGAGGACATGGCTGAGTGCACAGCATGCAGACTTCTGGATGTTCATCAGCACTGATTCCAAACTTCCTTTTCGATTGATGATCACTGATTAACACTGTAAAGTGGCACAAACAAGACAGATAGCTTTAGCCACTAAGAATGCTCCCTCTTCTGCTCTCACGGTGTTTCTAGACAAGAATTTTGTAAACAGCCAGATGCAGTTTTGCTTCCAGAGATCTCACAATCCACATATTGGTCCCAACTAGCTATTTCAGGCCAATTTAAATTCTTCTGAAAGATGGATTTATAAGGAAAATGTTGACAGATCCTGGCTTCTTGTATCACTGGTGGGAGCCATGATAATAATCATAATAATTTCCTTTAATAGTTTTCCATCAAATGTTCAAGGCTGTAGTTTTTCCTCTGGTGTAAACATCAAAAATATGGACAATTTTGTTTTCCTAAACTTGGAGAACATCTGTGTTTCCACCATTTCTGTGGGAAAGCAGTACACCCTTTTCCAATTTTATTAGAAACCACCTTTTTGGCTAAAGTGTGTGCCACTGCAAGCACTTTCATTATGTCTCGTATATCTTGTTCTAAGAAGCTGGAGCCTGCCTATTTTGATTCTTCAGGACTTTCTTTTTGTGAGGAGCGCAGAAAAGAACTGTGTTTTTCATCTCAGAATGCCTTCAAGTTGTTTACCTTCCTAACCTAGGTATCTTAGGTTTTTCCAAGTAAATGACTCTCCCGTGACAGTAATGTTTTACTGATACTTATATTCCTTGTTGGCCCAAACCATAATTGATTTTAAAGATCATTGTAGTGAGTTCTGACATCTGGAAAAATTTATACTGAAACCTGGCTGCAGTTTAGTTCTTCAGCTTTTGGGACAAGCCTCTTTCATTTGATCTGGGTTGGAAATCTAGAAATCAGCTTTGGATGTGCATGTGGAAAGAGGGATATAAGAGAAAATGTAGGAGGATCTCACTGTTTCCATTGTATATTTTGAATGCTGCACAGTTGGAAGGCAGACACCCATCTAATGTCGGTGTAAAGGCTGAGAAGGCTTGTTAGTGCAATGGAAAAGTTACATCTTAAAATGTGTGTCCAAGTTCTATAGGCAAAAAAATTGTTCATAAAGCAGTCTTCCATGCCTGACAGGAAGACTAAGGAAAGATTTGTGCTGGCTCATGGTATCCCACACACAGCAAGAAAGTGCTTTCCAAAGAAGGAACTGGCTTTTCTCTGAGCAAGAGAAGAGTAAAAGTTGCTTACACTCCTCTCAGTTTTGCTTAAGAGCTTTTAGAAAGGATTGGCCTTGCTTACATGCCTCTCATCACGAATGGAAATAGGCAGGCCATCCGAAGGAGTGGTCTTATTTACATGGAAACTGTTTTACGTAAGAAGAGGAGGCTGGTCCAGCAAAGGTGTGGTTTTATTTACATCCATGTTCTCCCCTTATGATTGGAGGGGGTTTGGAAGGTGTGGTCTCATTTACATCCTGCCTAGACTGCCTTTGGCTCATCTGGATTCAACCCTTGCCTGTGGCTGGAAAAGGAAAGAACTGCTGCAAGCAGAGTAAAAACGACTGTATGAAAAAAACATGACTCTTTTCTGCCTCTGTTTCTTCAGGGTATGCATTCCTGCTGGTACGTACCTGAAAAGGGAAGGCCAGGTTCCTGGGGAGAGGGTTTTGGGTCTGTGTAGGTATTTGTGTGTATGTTCATGAGTGTGTATGTATTTGTAGTGCCAAGGTGAACATACCAGGTTCTGTATTACCCTGGGTGTTGAGGAGTGCTAGAGCTGTTTCTGAAGAAAGGTCAGAAAGGCAAGTTCTTATTAACTGCAAATAGTTCCTTTTTGTGTTGGATTTTTTTTTTCATTTATTTTGTTTTGTTGGATGGTTGGTGGGTTATTTTTGGTGGTGGGTATTTTTGTGTGTGTGGTTTTGTTTTGTTTTGTTTTGTTTTGCTTTTTTTTCTATGTAAAGGTGCATACACGACATTGCAAAAGTGCTGCTGACAGGTCTGGAAGAAGGCCTGTCTTTATAGCACGTGTGACAATTCATGTAGTCCCTTGCATCAAAGTGAAGCCAGCATAAATGTGGTAGCAACATTTTACACAATCTCTGGACCAGGTTAGAAGACTACAGCACAGAATATGCAGGGCAGTGAGGAACTGGCTACACGACATGGTCATGACATGCTGCTGCTATGGAATGGTCTGTCCCTTTCTCAACATGTATATAATGTGCATTCAACTGCAGGGTTTACTCTATCTTATGGTCAGGAAGCAATTCAGCTGCTCCTGGCCTGCTTCTGCATTAACTTAGGGGTGCAGATACATTTTTAGAGGAAAGTGGAGGGAATAACTCCTTGCACGTGGATTGAGAAGCATCCAGAACACCTTC
>JANHFX010006161.1:0-21516 GCA_027560015.1 Chloroceryle amazona | reverse complement strand
GGTGCAGATACATTTTTAGAGGAAAGTGGAGGGAATAACTCCTTGCACGTGGATTGAGAAGCATCCAGAACACCTTCAAGCTGCTGTTGACTTGATTTGGTTGAATTTACTGTGATTATTCCAGGCCTTCCCTATTTTTCCATCCATGGTCGTTGAGGCACCATCTTGCTGAATTCCAGGCAATGGGAAAGGCAGAAGGCATAGTTTGCTGACTTTTTTTTTTCCCAGTTTTTCTAAAAATCAAAGTATCTTGAATCTTCAACAGCTTGACAATTGGTCCAGATGCTCATACATGAGCATCACTGTTATTTTCACTGATAACAGAGCTATTGTGTTGCTCTGGTTGTGGGTGGAAAGTGAACAGAGAGTCCCTTCAACATGAAGCTCTGTGACTGTGTCCAGAAGCACTGAATGCTAAAGGAGCTGCCACCAATGTGCTGGGATGGGCTGCCCCTTCCATGGCTGGGATTACTTTGCTGTGACATGCTGTTGCTCAGCACAAGAACAAGGCAATTCCAAGAATATAGCCTTGTGTAGGAATGTTCAGGTCACAATCTCTCTAATTCTTCTCACTGCTGCCTCTGGTAATACTCCTGTAACTTGTGGTAAACATCTAGGCATGACAGCCTAAAAATACAAACATTTTCAAGCTACAGCCAGAACCCTTTTTCAACTTTAGATACCTCTGAGTGCCTTTAAAGACCCCAGGCAAGAAGTCATTTCTTCATTGCCCACAAAAACTTGGTGGAACTACAAGTCCAGCTATCTACCACACTCTGGTGTAAGGAGATTAAAATTAATAAAATATTTCCTCTCTTCTGTAACCAATGCAAACTGAGGTGTACAAAAATAATTGCATGCCAGTCCTCCACAAGACGAAAAGTGTCTGGCATTGTGTCCCTGGATTGCAGATGCACAGGAGAGTCAGAAATTTTGTTGTCGGGCTCCCTCACACGTACTCTGGGACCGCAGCTGGAACTCCTGTGTTACACAAAAGTATTGCACAACTTCTGAAGACAGGTCCTCCAGATGATGTACAGCAAGTGATATAAGGACACCAACGTAAATTTACCTTTTTATACCCGAGGAGCTGACTGGTCTGAACTGCCATTGCAGAAGCTGTTAGCCTGGACTGTGTGCTATGCTGTTCTGCTTCTTCAGAGCCAAACTAGGCTGTTTAAATAAGGCTTGTGAATCTTTACACTGCCCTGCATTCATGGCTGAGACTGCACTAAGAGACATATGCCTCATTTTAAAAATTGGCATAGGTTCCAAAACACAAGGATGCTTTATAAAAATTTCTGGCTTCCTGATCTTCCTCTCTTCCTTGAACTTTATTCCTCAGGCTTTGCTTCCCTCCTTCATCCAGCATTGCGCCTGAGCAAACACTCTGGTTACATCTATGTGGACAAGTGAAGGTGTCTGCCCGCAATGGCAGCTCTCTGGTGAACATCAAGCAGCCATTCCTCATGTCCTGAAGGATGTGGCAGCCCTTTAGTTGGAATTCATGCATCAAAATAAATTGTTCCTCTTTTCCGAGGAAAAGATGGAAAGATTATAACCTAAGGAAAGGGACCTAAGGGAGATAAGAGCTTAAGAGACATTACTGCAGTTCTATACTTGGAATCGGTTACGTATGTGTGTGGTCACCCAAATGATGGGTGGACTGCACTTTCCCATTACCATAATTACATTTCCTTTCATACCTAGGGTTGGGGACACATCCAGACATTGCAGAACACATCAGTAGATTTAGTGTGGCTTACTTGGACTCCATTTATCAGACTATGTCCCAATTATGTTACATTTAGGAAACAGAATAATTTTCTGGTTATAGCACACGGAATTTGTGGCATTCTAATCCTAGCCATCCTGCTGTATGACCTTGGAGAAGTTGTTTTACTTCGCTTTGATGGTAAAAAATTAACTCGTCCCATGGATGAATTTTAATACCATGCCAAGTTTTAAAAAAAATCCGAAGCTAAAGTTAGTCTTCTAAAGCCATATTTAGGGGCTAAATGGGGCAACTTGTTTCCCACAGTCCTGAGCACCCATTGACTGTCTCCCACTGAGGCCAGCTAGAGATTTTGGTTGTTCAGCAGTCTGAAACATGAAGCAAAAGAAGAGTGAAAGCAGCCACTTGTTTGTGCATGAAGAGGAGCTCACTGATGTGGTGTGGTGAGACAGGGACAGCAGTCTGTCTTTCCTGGGTGGTTGTCACAGTGGTGGGGAGAGGTGGGTGGGATTAATCTCACTAATTTTACTGTCTAAAAGTGGGATGTCTGCCTTAGGCTGGTTGTTCAAGATCTCTTTAGTGGACCCCTTTGTTCACTGGTTCCAGAGCAGCTCTCTGTGAATAGATGAGCACCTTTGATGTGTCATTGTGCCCACCTATCCAGATGTGGCATGGGTTATCCTCTTGAGATGCTCAGCTCTGTCTAAAGAGTAAAGCGCTTCGTAAATGCTTAGACAGTTTGCTCGGTATCTGCTGATTGTAAAGTCAGTGGGTGACTTACAGTACATAGGTGAGTCCAAGAGTGTGGCAGAACTGCTCATAACTGCAGAGAACGGTGAAACTCCATTGCAGGCCTGAAGAATTTGGTCATGAAAGCTATGAACAAGCGAAAGTGGGGAGAGGTAGTTGGGTCTGGCAAGGAAAAGGGAATAAAAACTTGACTGCAGTCACTGAAAACCTGTTTCGTATGATGGCATGGTCTGTTTCCACTGGAGAGCTTTGTTCTTCTGGGCACTGTTTGAGGTGGAAGATTAATTTTCCCACGGGAGAAATAAGCTTTGAATAAGTCAGCTAAAATGGATTGTTCTTATGTGCACTGCACATCTATAGGAGAAACAGAAGATGTTTACATGCTCCCTGAGGAGGAACCATGACAAGCAGACAATTAACCAATTCCCCCAGATCCCCAGATTTAAAGAACCACGTAATGGCTTAATTGAGTTGAGTGGCTGAGAGTGCGGCACTGCGCTGAGATTCGTGCTGTGAAGTGTGCGATTCCCAGAGGCATCCATCAGGTTTTAAAGAATTGACTTTCCATGCTAATTGACCCAGATGTGCTTGATTTTACCTCACAATCTCCACTTCATTCAATTACCGTTAAAGAGAAGGGAGTGAGAAAAAAGGGACTCCATTTGTCTCATGTACTACATTAAAAGGAAGCTTTCCTAAAGCAACATTTTGTAGTGCTGAACAAATTGTTCAGCTTCAACTGGAGGGCGTTTATTCCACTTTTTTTTTATTTCCCGAATGACCGAGCACATATTTTGTCAGGACTAGAGAATATTTGTGAAGCCACTCTGCTTGGCAGAGGAAGCGTAGGCACCATCATCAGAAGAATGAGGGTGGTACAGATGAATAGATGGTGTCTGACCTGTCTGACCAGGCAGGGCTGAGCAGCACAGCATGAGGGGTGAGGGCTCTCATGGCTTGGTGGAGTGCTGGCCCACCTGAATGATCAATAAATGAAGAATAAATCATGGTTTAACTATTTTTATCTCCAGGAAGGCGAGGAGCCAAGTTTGAGGAATAGGCTTTGCAATGTGAATTAGCAACTGAACTCTTCCATGTACCAGGCCAGTAGGCACCTCATTTTGGCAAGCTACGATCACCTTTTATGTGTGTGTAAATATTCCTGAAGCACACAGAGCAATTAGTTGAAGACTGAGGTTCGCAGTGTATTCTGTGTGGGTGCAGAACCAGGGGTTTTGTTCCTTGTCAGTTCACAAGCCTTAATTCATTTACAAATCAAGTATCTTTGTGTGGTAGGGACTGAGGCCATCTCTCCAGCTACATTCCTGGAATACCACTGGAGGCTTTCTTTGGTAGGGAAGCTGCTCTCTACCTGGTTAATGATTTCAAGCTTACCTCAAATAACGCCATCAAGAATCATGTCGAGGAGCTACTGTACAGAGATATTTAAACAGGCTGTGAGCCACTGATATTAGTGGAGTTCATCTGTGTTTGCACGGTTGCTTTGGGAGCAGAATTTAGCCCCTGATGCTTGTGATAAACTGTATTTTGTACCAGCCAGTCAATTTATGGATCTCTGTGGTAAAATTAAGGTATTAAAGGAGTTTACTTCTTTGCTAAGTGTTGTATGCCATATATGGTCAGTTATGGGATTTTTTTGCTGCTGTTTTCTTTTCTTCCGTAGGAAGGCTCTCCTCCAAAATGCTGAATCATACTGCAACCCTAGACCTGGTGATTTTTCAGAATTTGAATCATAGCTGAGTTCTCTGGATCTCAAGCTGTGAAGCCACATGTGGGCTCAGCAGTTTGGCAACCACTGAGATTTGGCAGTATCATATTCACAGTCCAGATGTTGGATGGCTCAGTCACAGCATACAGCATGTTAGAAGAGAGTAACAACATGACTGAAAATTGCTGTTTACTCTTCTTAATTTAAATACCATGGTTTGTACTGTTCTTGATGATTTAGCCTGGATATGAGGAACCAGACAGTTTCAGATCAGTATCCCATCCTAGAGGAAAGTCTCACATAACAGCTCCACATGCCGTACGAGGTTTTGCTCTTGCATTTGTCCTGCCAAGTCCTCCTGTGAGAAGCTGTCCCAGTTAGAATCACTTCTGAAGTCAGTTATAGATATATTCGGGATTAACAAAAGGCATCATTATCCTGTGTGACCAGAAATAAGAACGTTGGGATGGTACATCAGATGTATAAATGCAGTCTGATCATATTTTGACTTAATTTTCTGCTTCGCCCTTACAAGCTGCAATGGTAACTGCCTTTGAAGCAATAATTATGTAAGATAGAGATGATCTCCATTAAATCAGGTTTCATCTTCAAAGATGACCTTCTTCAGCCTCAATCAGTTGAGCTCCTTCCTGCATGTACTTAACTTTTAATAACATTCTGTATTATAATGTGTTTTG
This sequence comes from Chloroceryle amazona, assembly GCA_027560015.1. Taxonomy (NCBI): domain Eukaryota; kingdom Metazoa; phylum Chordata; class Aves; order Coraciiformes; family Cerylidae; genus Chloroceryle; species Chloroceryle amazona. The sequence continues at coordinate 16,604 of JANHFX010006161.1, read as the reverse complement.
AACTTGCTAAAGTTTTGTGCATGTGACACAAGAAACTGAGGAGAGCCTCACAAATTCAACTCCTGTATCAATATTTCTTTAGGAGTACAATACTTAGCCTGTGAAAACAGCTACTCTTGTTTTGGGAGGCATTTAAAAGAAAGATCTTTATTTTTGCATAGGGATCACTAAATCTGGAAAGGAATAAGCAATGAATCACCTAGGCCAAATTACTTTCTTATGTCTGCAGAAAACACACTGACAAAACTTGGTTTGGTTTTGTTTTGGATTTGGGTTTTTTTATTTATTATTTTATTTTATTTTGAGAATGATTGTGAGACACATAGTAGCAAATTGTTAATTGATTTGAGCTAATTTATTTCAGGTCAGTACTCAGTTTGAGACCTAGACAGAAATGAAAATAGAGAATGTGTATAAAAAGCTTTCACCAAAAGCACAAAAGCTCCTGTGAAAATATGAATATTGAAGGTTCATCCTTTAGGCAGGACTGATGATTCCCCTGTGCCTGTTGTGCTAAAACCACACCTTGAAGGTAATATAGCTGACAGTTTTCTTCCCTAGCCAACCAGTTTTGCAGGAGGAAGTAGCACTGGAACTGAGAAGGACTTGTGCTGGAGCAGGAGTTACCACATAGGTGAGCAGGAGGCAACCTTTGAGTGCCAGCCTCAGTGCTGAACAGATAGACAGAAGGTCAAAAGGCAGTATTGTCCCAAAATAAAGAAGGGATCTGCAGACAGGAAGAAGGGGTGTTAGAAGAAAAAATGCTTCTTGGGGTCCATGACATGGAAAAGAGAATGGTTCTGTAGACTTGGTGTGGAAGAAGACTTTTCAAGACAAAATTAGAAGAGTGGCATAAATATATGAAAGAACCAGGATAACTTTTTGTTTGCCTTGCTTTGTATTTCAGCAGCTGGGCTAAAACTGGTTCCTCAGAGAACATTAACTGAGCAAAGCAGCACCGGCCCTCAAAACAGAACAAAACAGCTGGAAGGAAAAAAAAAAGACCCTTACAAAGAATCTCATTATGGAGTTCAATGACAGCAAATGGAAGTGGTCAAAGAACATGGAAATTTTACAGTACATTTTTTCCAAGAAATAGATATGTATAGTATATATTTAAATAGAAAGTAGCACATTTTTGCACTGTTCTGCATAATTTCCATTTTTCCAATACAATGAGCAACTTGACTGCTCACTTATTGAGAAGAGCAGTGTCCTAGATTTGCTGGGATAGAATCCTAGGCCAGCCATGGTCTGCAGGCTGTTAGCAGTTTCCAGTCAGTCAGGGCAGCTGACCTGAGTTGGCTACAGATGTATCCTGAGGTATATCCCATATCATAAGCATCATGTTCGTAATAAAGGGGGAGGTTTGCGGAGGACAGGTGGGTCTCTTGCTTGCACTGGAGGCCTTGTCTCACAGATTCATGGAGGTTCTTCAGTCTTCAAATGGGAGAAAGATAGCTCAGATAATATATGTAAGTTCAACTCAGAAAACTCCATTGTCAGTGGGTCTGTCAAAATTATCAAAGCAGCTTTTGTGATGTGTATTAATTATTATTTCTGTCCTATCCAGGAGTCCAGAAAAGACTGAATGAAATCCCTGAAGATCAGCTCAGTTAGTTGAGTCATATATTGTTGTGGTCCTTTTCTTGACAGAAGGAGGTCAGGTCAGGTATCGACTGGTGTGCTGACAGTTTGCCTTGAGTTTAATACTGTAAAATACAAATATCTATCAGTCAGAGAAAAATGTGGTAATTCTACAGAAATGAAATATATTCCACAAGTTTTATTAGAAAATTTGAAAATAAACTAGAGCTTTTAAAGGAAGATTTAAAAGCAGGGAGTTTTGTTTCTTGGGAACCAGAGCATCTGTAATGGCAGCAGATGCTTACATGGCATACAGGATTTACCACTTGAAACATCTGAAAAGCAATGCAGAAAAAGGCTCATTGTGCTTGTGGAATTATGAGATACACATGAAATGCTTTTAAAGTGTTTAAATTAGTTAAAGACATGATCATACCAAATGAAAAGAAATCTGTATGCTAGCTCATCTCTGCCTACATTCTGAGCTGTTAAGTGTCTTCGATTCTGTTAATCCTGTTCTGCATTTTATTTCTACAGCATAATATTCGCCTACTAAAGATATTGGACATCTTGCCTCAAGTGTTTCATAATACTCAATTCCAGCAGATTTATGTGTGTGCTTACAGCCAGATGCCATCACCTTTTGTCATGTGAGAAGCAGAAGTGCTAACTGTCATTACACCCTGTGTCATTTTGTAGCAGACAGGAAAAACAATGGCGTTGTTAAAATGTGGAGTTCAGAAACAATAGGAACTGGTTGCATGGTGTGTGTTGCAATTTTAAGTCTTTGCACATCTCTAGTGTAATCCCCAGTAATACCCTCGCTTGCCTTCAGCACAGTGACAGAGGGTATGGCACCAGATGCAACACAGCCTTTAGCAAGAAACTTGATTCTCTAAGTAGTAAATGTCAAGTACTAGCCAGATACCTCAATTTAAATACCTTTAGAAATGAAAGGCAAATCCTAGAATAATTTCTCACCTTTGCTACAATTTTCAAACCCTGCAGTATGTTTGGAAGAAAATGAGACATAAGTAAGGGTTGGAGAATTACACAGAAGCCATGAAATGGCACTCCTCTCCCCCTGAATTAACAACCAAATTAACCAAATGATTTTGTTACCCAAGGCAAGAAATATAGAGCACGTAGTGGAAATGCTTAGCTGCAGAGTGGAGTTGAAATGACACAGGGTTTTTCATCCTGGCAAGGAGGAGAGCTAGCAGTACAAAGCTAAGAGAGGATAATTAAAACTCTTCAATCTATTGTGTACTATATGAAGAAAGAAACATTTCTTAGGGCATATATTGTATCGGGGGTTACTGTATTTTCCTACATACATGTTTCTCGCAATAGCGGTTTTCTCAGTGCTGGGATACAGTATGGAACAGTTATTCACTTATTTACCCCAGGATAGTTGGGATCTTACACATTTCTTGGGTTCATTTTTGCTTTGTAAGAACAAAATCTAAAGTAATTGGTTTGGGCTGCTTTCTGAAACTCTCAATTTAATTGATTTCTCCCTTACATTACCAGAACAATAAGAGGTATCTTTTTTTAGCACTTGAATCAGAGAAAACTTTAGTTGTCCCAACCCCTCAGTCACCCAGTGAGATCTTATCAAGCCTCTGGTTTTGTTTTCCTTGGTGCTTGAACTCACTGGAAGAAGATTTTGAATTTTGGCTCTGTACATTTCTTCAAGAACAAGCTATAGATAAAGGAATCCAGGATTGACAAGCTTGCATTCAGTGAGATCAGAGTCGCTGTAAGACTGAGTGGAAAAATGATGGCTAGGAAAGTAAGGAGAGGAACAAGGAAGGTTAAGAGTTGCTCTAGACAGGCATTAACTTTTCTAATCCACTGCGAATGATGACTGTATTTCCTGGATCTGTGTTCCCCCACCCACGTAGCCAGAAAATAAACTTCACAGATTAATTTCTAGGAGCATAGACTGGTTTCCAAAGAACATTATTACCTGGGAAATAGATTCTCTTTTTCAAAGTACACATTCTGGTTGTACTAGACCTAAAGAACTTGTCTGGCAAGCACATGATTTTCTTTTACATTGGTATTGCAAGTGTGTTCAAAGAATTTTTTCTGTACTAGTTGTGTTTCTGTAGGCCCTGCGGGAAGACAGTTGATGTCTGTTTTCCAGTATATTAATGACAAAATAGCCTTTCAAGAAAATGAAAGACGTAGCTTTCTCCTCTCCCCCTGTTAGAATACTTGTCCTAAAGAAGAGGATATAACTTCAAAGGAAAATGAAATGCTTAATTATAAATCAATAAAGAAAACACAGAGCACTGTAGAAGCTGTAGCTCTTTGCTTAGCTTTTTCATCTCCTCACAAAAGCAGTGGTTTTGTGTACACTGTGATTTTTCAGTGGAAAAGAGTAGGAATTGCATCCTTTATGCTATTTTAATGTCATCTGGCTATCACCTTCAGTACAGCATTCATTAATTACTTGATGAACTTCAGAGCAGCAAATCTTTTTTTTCCATGCAGAAGACCTATACTGCATGTTGTACTGCTGGATCTCCTGGGAAGCTGGTTTTCTGGATAGTATGTGTGAAAAGTTCTGAGCTGTAAGTATAAATGACTCAAGCAACACCACAACGAAGGGAAATATTGTCAAATCTTTAATCACTATTCAGAGAAGCTGTTTATCTAGTGCTGACCGTAACAGTGTTGTGCACGAGTAGAGCAGAGGGTAAGTATCACGATTGTACATGGGAGACTATCATTATCATGCTTTCTAGGCATGGATTTACTCTAGGGCCAGGAAGCCTGTTGCCCATTTCCCCTCCCTTCTCCCTGTATCGCTGCCACAGGAGCACTTGCTGCTCAGATCATGTGAGGCTTGCACTCTGTCCCTACCTAATTCTGCTTGCAGCTGCATGCAGCCTTTCATGTCTACTTCAGTTTGGAGTTGTGGGTCTGCTCGGAAGGAAATCCAGCCACGAGACACTTTAAGTAGCAGTTTGATCTTTGTCAGTGAGATCGACTCAATTTAGACACGTACTGTTGAGAGGTCAAATCTGGACTGGAATATGCTAAGGGCTGTCAGAACACTGTAAGAGGAAAAGGCAGACATTGCAACCACCAAGGGTTTGATTCCAGCAGAGACTCTTGTAAATGGGGATGTTTAATAGACCGTGGAGAAGTTAAAAGGAAGGATTAGACAACTGTTGGGGTCAAGTGCGCTTAAGAAATCATAAATGCATAAGGTGGTGGTGTAATTAAAAGTGCTCCTGCACTCACTTGGTTGGCCTTGGCATTGGATCCATGCCTAGGACAGGCGTAACTCTGGTCCCAAGGTCTTCTGTAATTGGTTCAAATCATATGAAAGCTTTAAAGCTTATACATAGGGTTAAACTTAAAAAGAAAGGGTGGGAGAAAATACCCTAATTATTCTGACTCTTAAATTTAGCCACTCTGTACTCTGAAGTGAATGTATTTGTGATAGCTGCCTGGAGAGCAAAACTTTGCAAAAAACCTTTCAATTCTTATTTTATCATATTTAAAAGGCTATTAAAATGAGAATTTGTATTAAACATGTTCCCTGAAGAGCCTTGATAATGCTTGTCAGAAGGATATTAATACTGAATGTCTGTAAAGCAAAAGAATCTTCTGGTTTTTAAAATAAAAGGGTGTTTTAATTGAAAAAAAAAAACAAAAATGAACTTTCCCTTGACTATTTTTACTATCTCTAGTAAACACACACAAGAGTTGTGCAACGCCATTAAATGCTTAGAATAATATTTCCAATGCACACTTTGCTTGTTAAGTTAATGGAGTGTTTTCTAACACACCAGGCCAGAATCACATGATGAAATTTGAACTGATTGCTTTAGGCTTTCATGCTCTTTGGTTACTTATTTGGGTTGGGCATTTAGAAAGAAGATAAATCTAATATAAAAAATATTGACCTTCTCCTTGAAAACACATTTTTAAATAACTATAAGAGTTGCTGCTCTGTGCTTTGTGATGTGCTTCTTGCTGAGTTAAGTTCAGACGTGCTTATATTTTCTAAGGGACACGAAGCTGACAAATGCCCTCCTCACAGCAGAGATGGAAATGCATGAGCCTGAGGTCTGTAAATGCTGGAGAGAACGAAGATGCAGGAAAGGTCTGCCTGCTAATAAAAAGATTATTCAGAATATGATACTTATGTGAACCAAAATAGCACTTCTGTTTCATATTATATTTCTTGTATTTGGCATACAAAAATTCATCTGGGATTCTGGCTTCTTAAAAACCCTTTTTACATGAAAAGAGAAGTGACCTTTCTTCCTTAAATGTCCTGGCCTCTCTAGCTCCTTACACAAATTTCAGCCATGTGCAGTGGAAGAAACTAGTTTATCCTGCCACCTTAACAACAGTTTTCAGGAAACCGACATTAGGACTGTATCTGGAGTTTATGTGGAAACTGATGGAGCTACAATAGAGCCCATTTAGCAGAAGTTAAACTGAGGGAGATCAACCATCATTATGATATTATTAAGATACGATGATATTATTAAGATTTTTTTAATACACTTTTAAAAATACCTCTTTATACTAAAGGCAAAAGTCAAGATTACTAATACAGGGTCTGCCTTGGACCGCAAGTGAAATGCCAAACAGGAGCAGCAGGTCCTGGGAGGGATTGCTGGGGGAGATGGTGGCGTTGCCCTCCTGGATTCTTTCCAGGCAGCACCTTCAGGTGTTTTGGACAAACATCTGTTAGGTCTAGAGAGAAAGAGAAGGAGATGTAGGTTTGATAACGCTGGAGAGCTCATTCACCAGATGTCAATAGTGACATTTCAGGTATTTTAGCATGAAGCTCCCAGGTGATTTGTGAAAATCCAGAATCCTGCCTTCCTGCATGGATAGTGAAGACCCATATTTCTTGCAAGTATAACATGCAGAAAGCATTTTGTTCCTGTATTCTGACCCTGAAGGGGATAGGTTCTCTTTGTACCATACACTTTGAGACTGGGCAACGCATGAAAGCAAAATCATGAGGAGCTGTATTTCTGCCTGGTTCTTAGTAAGATAATAGAGACTCTCACGGGGGATAAATGTAAGCTGCTTTGTTACTTATTTTCTTAGCATTACTTTTTGTGTTTTGCCCATTCTAAACAGCGCAGGCAGGGAAACAGGAAACTGCCTTTCCTTTTAAACTATTTTGCACGCCACTGACAACACATCTCCTGTGTCTTTTCAGTCCTACAGAAACACTTCTGAGTTTGTACAGCACCAAGCATGGAAAGGCCTTGCTCCATAATGATAATTTCAGACAAAAATTTCACAGTAATGATTTTTGTGCAAATGAAGATCCATTCTGCACCGGTGATGCCCTGTTCCCTGATGGAAGGAAGCCAACAGGTTGCTCTGTGTCCAGTGGGAATGGTTGGGGTGAATAAGCCCAAACCATCATCCGCCTGGACCCTTGGGCTGAACCACCTCCCTTCTTGCAGAGGGATGCTACCAAAGATGCCCAGCCTGGGCAGGGGGGAAGGCTGGAGCAGCTGATCTGGGCAGTGGGAGCCAAACCCTCTCCTCACAAGCAGTAAAGCTGCCTCCTCACCCCACACACTGCTGGAGGGTGAGTGCCGAGGGCTGGTCCCACCACAGTGCCACACTAGGCCACAGTCTGCCGGGGAAAGATGGTGCAGTGTGAGGCCTCAAGGCAAGCATTCCAATAAGGGTTAAGATGGCTGGACAGCCTGCCCACTAGAAAACATTTTTTTTTTTTCCATAATCACTTCCCAGTCTTGGATATGCAGTCTCTAGTTACTGGAGGGATTCAGAGCTGGCACAGGTGGCCCCTGAAGTATTAGGCTGCCCTGTGTGCTTGGCATCAGATTCAGACGATTTTGAGAACAGTTCAGATCTTCTGGAGGGTTGTTTTTTGGTTTTGGGTGGGGTTTTTTGTTGTTTTGAATTGGGGTTCTTTTTGGTGTTTCTTTCCATAAGAAAGCAGTTCTATTTTTAGGACTTGGCCCAAATTGTTGAACCCAGCAGTCTGAGTTTTATTGTTGTTACTTTTTCCTCCCTTTGATCAAAATGAAGTGGTTCTGGCTGATCCGAGCCGAGCAATGCTTCTGCTTCTCTTAAAGTTACACTCAAGGAGTGTATGTGTGTGTGGAAAGTTTCTCTCAATTTCCTGGAATAAAAGGGGTCTTTGCTTCCTCCAACTCTGTACTCCGTGCTTGTAAATGTCTCTATTAAGACTGGTATTGTGGAACATTGTGAAGGGAAGCTGGCTTAAACTATGTCATTAAAGTGATTTTTATATTTGAAGATTGTGTCCCCAATCTCTTTTGTTTTCCTTCTTGCTGCAGCTGTATACCAAAGTATTTCAATGTATAATGGCCATCTTCAGCCTGCATAGATACCAGGACACCCCATTTTTATCACTTGTGGGAAATGAAGCAGCGTAACAAACCGATGATGAGAGCAGTGATTGAAGCCAAGTATCCCTGCCCTCTCTCATTTGGCTACAGTGCATATGTAGACCCTGCACACCCAAGTTAGTTTCTGGATGAAAGAGAATATTGATTCCTCTTCATGGTGCTACGCTTCAGCTAATGAACTTTCTTAGCTATGCTGCTTCCAGGGTTCACGGGATTAAGGTTAACATGGGGAGCTATCCCTCTTCAACCTCTGCCTGATAAACTGACACCTGCTCTCCCTTTATCTGAGAGCGTCTGTCCTTCTGTTGCACAGGGTGTCTGAGCAGGCAGGAGGGCACAATCCTGCTACTCACTGGTTTTGGAGCTTTCCAAAGAAATAGGGAAGAGCCCATTTCTCCCACTTTTGAAGGAAGGACCAAGGTGAAGTAGCAGGCAGCCACTTCCCATGTAACTGCAAATGTCAACCGGGCTACTGTAGACTGTCCTGAAGTCATTTTTTTTTGCAAAGCATGGCCAGACACCTCTGCTCCGTGTTGTAATTTAGGCTTTGTTCCTACAGCCTGGGACTTTGGTTTGAAGCAGGGAACACACCTTCTAGTAACTCTTGAGTACAACCAATGAGCCACTGAGGACAGAGTTAAAATCAATGCCTGTCCTCAGGGTTTCCCTGTTTGCTAGCCAGAGGGGGTCTCCATCCAGTGCTAGTCTCAGCAGTGCACCAGCTGCATGTGAAGCCCTGCAGCCAGTGCCTGGTGGTAGGAGCCCAGCATCTCAGGGCTGGGTGCTGGCTTTCTGAACACCAGGCATCCCTGCAGTGCTGCCTCTGAATCCCTTTCCGGATGTAGATTTTTTGCTCTTACTAATGAGTACAGACTTAAGGCCTTCTTTCCAGGACTTAAAGGCATCCAGAAAATCCCAGGCTATTTTTTTAAGTACTCTGATCAAAACCATAATGAATTTCCAAACCGTTTGCAAGTGTTTCCAAATGTAAGCCTTGCCCTAGGTCTCAAATCCTATGTAAAAAAAAAAAAAAAAGGCATTCGTATCCCAGGTTCTTTCTGCCTCTGGCTTCCAGAAGTTCAGAAATGTGTGAAGCTCAAAACAAATCTTGTTTTCCCTTGATTTCCATTTTGCTTTCCTTGGACAGTTATAGCATTTTTTTCTTATAACAGCATGAAATTAATAGACATTCAAGAAACATTAATTCTGATGTATTTGCGTTGTGGTTTTTTTTCACTCTATCATTCCTGCCAGCAATCTAACAATGCAATGTTCACTTAGCAAAGAAACTTAGACGGTTAGAGGCTAAAAAGTACATTTTTCAAAGGAGCAGAGGTGCTAGCTTCAGTTTCCTAGGCAAAATCTCATACAAGTGATTACATTCTGCCTACTGCATTCCTCTGCCACTTCAATTGGATATGGTGTTCTTCCTCAATTTACGCCCTACACTTTTGCATAGCGTTATCAAGTACTGTTAAATATTTGTTGTCCACCATCCTGGAGGCAGTGTTTAAAGTAAGCCACCTACTAAGTGAAAATTAGTAGTATATTCTTGTGGTATTTCCATCAAAACCACTTATTAGTCCAAAACTTTTAACGTAAGACATGTTTTTTAACCATGACTAGATAGTACAATAACTTGTGACAGCAACAGAATTAGATATGGTTGCTTTCAAATGAGGAATGTTTGATGTTGACTTTGGTACAGCAATACAAGAGAATCACTGTGGGACACCTGTACTGATACCCTCAAACTGTGACCACTGTTTTACAATAGAAGCTGACAAGTTGTGTCACTGGGTGAATTAGGGTGTGTTTGCTGTTAGTGGAGGAAGAAAATGATCGGGAGTATCCAGCCCACAGCAAAAACCTGGAGAAGGGGAGATGACAGCTGCTCACTCTGTGTGTTCACAGTAGGTATGAGCTGTTCACAGTGGTTGAAGCAGCCTGGTATATGAACACTAGCTAATTCCAGGAAATGTTTCCACTGCTCCCTGATAATCACAGCATTTCACAGCTCCCTGTAAGAAGTAAGAGTCCTTTCTTTCCCCCACATTTCAGCGCATTCATTCAATAATGGCAGAATTGGGACCTGTGAAACTAGTGTTAGAATGCTATTTTTTTTGCTTTTCTTCAATTTTACCACGTTAAAGGAAAAAGAAAAAAAATCCCTTAATTTGTATGATCCTTTTCCTGGCAACTCTCAGCCTTTAACACATTCAATGAGTGAACCAAAACCACTACTACTTGCTTCCCCTGAAATTATACCAGTTTATTTGATTTCACCCACCCAGCCTGTCATACCCTGGAAGCTCGGTCTGTATGTCACAGGGAGGCATGTCAGAGCCAGTGCTCATGTAGATGCTCTAGGGTCAAACCTGGGGCTGTGCTGCCTTCCAGGACCACTTGCCGGCTGGCTGCAGGGGGGCTGAGGTCAGTGCAGATGTGGGGAAAGCCACCCTCCAAAACCTGAAGTGTCATTTACATCTCAGATGCAGGAAATTCAGCTAAACAAACCTAAATGTGACTTGACACAGATGCTGGAAAACTAAAATAATGAAGTATTTGACCTTATTTTGTTTGTTTCCTGTAGTGGAAATTTCTTTGGTAGCTCTGAAATGCAGTGGGCTTTTGTCACTCAGTTCACCAGTGGTGTCATGACTGGGAAGCAGTGGAAAGCTCATGCTGAAGTGATACCTCTAGCCTTTGATGTTGCCTTTATTCCTCTGTCAGTCTTCAGGTTTGTTTAATAGCTACTTTGTTTTGTGTGATATCTGATGCCATTATGTGCCCAGATTTATGTTTCCTTGATGTAAATGCTTACTGTTTCTCCATGCCAGGAAAGAAACAGCAGCATCTGCACTCCCATAACAGAGTTGGACAAAGGAAGAAGGTCAGAGTGCCTTTGGGGTAGAGGATTGAAGGGATCCCAAGTGTGAACCATAACTTTTAGAATTTTGATGGTTTTGACTTAAAAAAAAATAATTGCCTCTAAATATTCAACCTCCCAGATAGCTGCAAGATGGTAGATGCTTACAGATACTCCAGCTCTCCTGATTGTTTTCCTTTTTCTCCTTTTTCTTTTTTTTCCTGAAGAAGATGCCAGAGCTCATATTGGCCTTCTCTGTACACTAAAGGCTTCAGAAACCAACCAGAGCAACACTTTTTTAACACAGAACTATGAGACAGAATATTTTTCTTTTGTGTATATTGAATTCATAAATGTTTATGACTTTCTTTTTTAATCTATTCAATTTACACATATATTATTCTGCTACTTTGAACTGAGCAGAACAAATGTTCTGCTACTTGGAACATTTTCATGTATTCAGATAATGGAGGAAAAATCAGGAAAAAATATCATCAAGAAATTTTTTTGGTTTGTTTTCTCGAGTTGCACCATAACTCTTACATGGCAAACATTCTGGTTTTGTAAAGTTGCTAAACTTCTTCTACATGTCCCCATCTTTTTAGTATTCCTTGAAAGATGTTTCCACTAGAGGAGTTCAAAACTGCATTGCTTTACAAATGCTTCATGTCTCGTAAAGCAAATGTTTTTCCCATTTTTCTCAGTTGGAAGTTGTGGATTATAGATATGTCCCATAATTACCATTGTCTTACACTTGATCAACACCAGGAAAGTGATCCTGTTTGTTTTATGAAGGAAGGTTATTTCAATCAAGAAGCCAAGTGATAGCCCACATTTTTTGTTGTTTTTCATTTAGTGTTGCTGAGATGAACATTTACTTTTTGAGGGCTCAAACATGCAACTATTCTTTTGTTCTTTTTAATGCTTATTTTTTCATGGTGAGGTTGGCCTGTTTTGGTTTGTTGCATGCTTATATGCATACAGATGGCTGCTGGTAATCTCTGATAAGATTTGAATTCAAGCAGGTGTAAGTCCTTTACTTTGCAAGTATTTTAGTTTCTTTTCAGAAGAAATTTCTAAAAATGAGGTCTTTAGACCCTCACCGTGCCTCTGAAGGCCCCTGGGTCTGTGAAGCCCACAGGCACTGCATTAGACCAGGAGATTCCTCATACACTTGACATTGCACCGGCACTGGAAATGTCAATAAGTGTGTTTGTAGAAAGTAGCAGAATAGGCAGTGGTTTCACTGAAGTACATGATGCACATCTGTAAAGATCCCCATTCCTACAAGGAGACAGTGGTGGTGTGATCACTTCTGTGATTAGCAGAAAGAAGCACAAAGCTCTTCTCCCAGTGACACTAGTAGAAACCTAAAGTTAGAGCACTAGCTGGTCAGCTGGCATGAAGCTTGTGCCACTTTAGTGGTAGAGGATACTGGTTTGTTGGCTGGCACTCATAGGGTGCTGGGAACATCCCTGGCTCTGTTGGAGCTGTCAGTGCTCTTGACACCAGGCCTGGTGAGGGAACTTGAGGAGGTCACAGAGTGAGAGAAGATGCTGAGGCAGGACCTCTGGGGGCACTTTAAATCTAAATCAAATAGCAGATCCGATTCTTAATGTAATTCAACTCTTTGAACAGATTAGAGACACGTCAGGGCACTGGGTGCAGCAGTGATAGATTGCTCACTCTTTTGGCATCAGTGGGGCTCTGTAGGTATTTGGCCTGGACATGCTCTATTGCACGGCATCCTAAGAGCTGCTGTTCCACTGATATCTTCTGGGTGCACACAAATGTTTCAGAAGAGTTGATCTATTTGCATACGCACATGACTAACTGTGTGTGGCTATATGGACATTGTCTCAGAAGCCATCCTGAAGCTCTGTAGTGCTGCCTTAGCATTAAGCTTAGCTTTCAAGAGCTCCTTTGACTGTCAGGAGTCACGGCACGTGGGGAATGCAAGTCCATCCCACTCTGCTCACAGGGAGGGCAGCATGGGAGGTACTAAGCACCACTGTTACATGGATTTTCTCAAGGGAAGAGAAGTCTTCTTCTGGTTCAACAAACCTGCCGTAGGATAACACCCCAATATCATTGTGCAAAGTTACTCTTGTATAGGCAGATCAAGAGCACGGTGTCCTTGTAGCTTGATGAAATCTGAGCTTTTCAGTCCATGTGAGCCATTAGTAGATTTCTGCCTCCTCTTTGACAGACATTTAGAGACATGTCTTGTAGTGGAGCCATTTTTCCAAGAGATTATTCTCCTTCAAAATACACCTCAATACAACCTAAAACCCCAGATGAGCCAAGGTTTTATTAGAAGTCCTGGCTATCAGATGAGCCCCAAGAAAGAGAATTGACTTGATAATGGAATGAATTTTTTCATTGTTGTTTTTAAATCATTTACAAAATGGAGCCTGGGGGGTTGGGAAGAATTAAGTTTAGAACTTAATTCCTTCATGCTCAACAGCCTCATTTATAGGAAGAATACAACAAATCTCTTGTTTTTGCAGCACAAGGGCTTTATACAGGTAAACATGTTGAGAATGTTGCCTGTAGTGTTTGCCCAGCTAGACCATAAAGAATTCCTGTGAGTGGGGGTAGCCGGTGCGATTGCACAGCCCTGGCGATTTCTGCTTTCCTCCTGCCTCCTTCTGCCCCAGTGCCAGGGAGGGACACCGCTGGAGTCATACTATTCCTGTGAAGCCGTCTAGCACATTTATTCTGAGTACAGTGGTCTTCCATTTTGCAATTACAGAAACAAGAATATCCTGTCGAACTTTCTCACTTTCCTCCCTTCCCCACTGCCACTGCTTGGTATGGCTGTAGGGAATATAAATGGAACAGGAAATTTGACCGCGTCCAGGATCAATGTCATTAAAGACACGTCTTGTTTTAAAATCTAATTTTATATAACTGCTCTGTTATACAATACGCTTTTGTTTGTCGTCTTGATTTTTATCGAGGTAGTGTACATTCCCCTGGACCTTTTCACGAAGGAATGTTTATACCTGTGGGCAAGCACTAATGGCAGTGAAAGGCTTGCATTCATGGGAACAGCATTTAGCAATTCATGGTTGCCAAGGTAAGCAGCAAAGGCATGCCCTCTGCCACTCCATTGCCTCTAAAAGAAACAGTCTCTAAGGTAACAGGCTAGCACCCCTTGAGGCCAAAAATCTTTAGCTTTTTAGACAGAAAAACACATTAAATAATACCAAGAAAAGCATTTTTTTTTTGTCCAGGCATTTTTTTTTTCTTCCCAACAGAAAAAGGGCTCAAAGTGTTCTATTTTTGGTTCCACAGAGGAAGTTAATTCAGATGCTGCCCAGTGCATTGTGAGCTCAACACCCCTTTGACAGTTTAGTTTCAGGGGCACATAGGACTAATGAGCCAAGGCATGACTGCACTTGGAGGCTGGCGTCTCCCAGGCCTGTGACTGTTGTTCAAGTGAATAGGCAATTTTCCTGATTAGCTTGGAATTTGCAGCATTATCTGGATGGTTATTGGCATAAGCCTTTTTTCCAGGATCGCAGTCAATGTGGGAGACTGAGTCACCTGAAGAAAAGGTTTGTGGAGGCAGCACTTGCTAGATCCTTCTTGTGATGGGACAGGAGAATGGGCTTCTCTTCTTGAATTCATCTTGCTCTGCAGCCACTTGCAATCTCTTTTATCTTCCCGTAGCAAAGGGGAGAAGTAGGTGAGTCATCACATTTTCCCAGTGCAAGATATTAATTAGAAGAAACAAACAGTAAAGGGCTTTTTTTAAGAACTGAATTCTAACAAAAAAGTGAAATGCAAGAGCCAGATCATCTTTCTCCTTCTGTTGGTGCATCAGAGACCTGTGGCATGCAGAAGACAACTAGTCTATGCCATCTGCAGGACACTCATATGACTCTAACACTAGCACAGTTTGCTGGATGTGGGGAAAAGCAAAAGAAACTTTTTTTTTTTTAAATAAATAACTCTAAATAACATTTTATCTAAATAACTCAAGCTATTACAATTGCTTGACAACTATAAAGTGACAACTCTAGAATCACAGAATCACACAATTTCCTAGATTAGAAAAAAACCTTTAAGATCATCAAGTCCAATCAGTAATCTAACACTGACAAGTCCTTGACTAAGCCATATCCCTGATGTCGCTGACAATTCATTTCTTTACTTTTACTTCATGCTCTACAGACTAAAGCAATTGTGGAATAACTCTGGACTTTCTAATGGTTCAAAGAATAATAGCACAAAGAACATTAAACATGGAAATGAATTAGTTAAGTCAACTGTTTCAAAAACACCCACAATGTGACAATTTGTTGTTATGCAAAAGATGCAAATTCAAGGGCAATGCAGGAAGTATCCAGACATACTTTTTAAGTTCAGCACCTTGTCATGTCCACATTTTGATGCAGCACATATTCACATGCCGTTATGCAAAAGAAGTCCTGCTCCTTTTGAGACACAGATTGGCTGGGGATAACTAAATAAGAAGAAATTTGGTATTTGCTCGTTGCATGACTTGTTCTTTATTCAAGTCTCAGATGCACAAATGGACTTAAATTTATTTTACTTGGAAACGTGTAGCTGTCAGAGCAAGTTGTGAGAAATGGTCTGTCTTCTAGGCCAGAGTCTTCAGGCACCTGAGAGACAACACAAAACACCCCTATGCTGCCCCAGTGCTGGGGGTTTTGCTGTCTTGTCTGAAGATAATGGCTTCTTTCTGCTGTTTTGCAAGCTAAGCAGCCCCGTGCCTAAGTCCTGTGGGACTGAATGTTGTAAGCAGTAGCTTAGCGTGCCTAGGACATGCCCACAGCACTGAGTTCAGCAGTCACAGCCACTTCCAGCTGAAACATGACCAAGTTGTGAAATGAGTCTGTTTAGGAAAACAAAAGCACAGAGTCTCTAAGTTCTTGTATATGCTCAGGAACATCCCTCTAGATTCAGCTGAAACATTTCAGAAATGTTGAATTTGATTCACTTTTAACTAACAGAAAATAAGGCATTTAAATATGATGTTTCAGACAACAGCAGTAGAAGGGAGCAGTATTAGATTCATCTGTGAACTTGCAAGTAATAAGAACTAGGGACTGAGTTATAAAAAAACAGCTTTTTAAACTTCATTTTATTCCCTGTACTTAGTGTTGATATTTTTCTTGACTTCACCAAGTAGGTTAACATGAGAACTCTATATCTATAATAATAAAATATTATTTGATGTGTAAGCTACCATTATTAGCTGTACAGTCTAAACTCTTATTTTCTTCTTTTTCTAAAGAACCATTATGCTAATACTGTGAAAAGACAGAACCTTGGGAAAATTAAAAAAAACCCTGATTGCTCATACTTTGACAATGTGGTTCATAAAGCCTGTCTTTCAACAGCTATAAAATACTTGCATTCCCATGTTAGGACGATGAAAATATGTAACTGCCATATGCTTAACAGCTCTCAACTGCAGCTGAAAAATGTATTAATTTCATCTGACTTAATTACCATCACATTTGTCTTTCTCACCAATCTCTATTTTTTGATCTACTTTTGCAGATCCTAAGGTGCAGCACATACATACATTTATATAGCATTTATACATAGTGACTTTCTATAATGCAGTGACTACATCAGTGGATAAGGGACAACCTGTGGATGTGGTCTATCTGGACTTCTGCATGGCCTTTGACACGGTCCCCACAACATCCTCCTCACCAAGATGGAGAGATACGGATTTGATGGGTGGACCATTCAGTGGATAAGGAATT
>JANHFX010006160.1:0-10193 GCA_027560015.1 Chloroceryle amazona | reverse complement strand
AGAGAGTATAGAATACACAGTTTTGCTTCTAACCACATAACGATAAACTGGTCCCGGCCCCTCTAACTATGACACCCTAACAAAAAGGGAGTGGTCCTTCAGTAGTCAACAGTATTGGCTACTGCTGACATTTTACTCAGACTAGGATTTTTGAGAAGAGATAATATTTTCATTTTTTTCTGTTCTGTATTCATTTCATTTCTGCATTTTGTCACTAATGTTCTAGAACAACTTCTGTTGTGGTTATCTTGTTTGGTTTTTTTTCCCTTCCAAAGCTTTTGTCACTCTCTCACTTCCATCTGTTTTGAAGAGCTTACTACAATTTTTAAAATTTTGCATTTTCAATTGGAAGTAGGAAAAGGGCAGTATCAAACACAGCTTTAAAATGCAAGGAGAGTAAGGCTGGGAAACCCCTCTCATCTCCCATCTCGTGTTTGTGTCATTAGCACGAACACACACCCACACACAAGTGTGAGTAGATTTGCAGAAGTTTACTTGGTGTCTCGGACTCTGAAGACTGCCAAGATTAACAAGGAGGGAGGTATACTTCTAATACTGATAAACATATTTGTTAAGGCTGAAATCAGACCTTGCATTGACCTGTAGTTACTTTCTAAAACAATACACGACACATGCAAAGATCCCCGCACCAATTACACTTCTTAAATACATAGACCAAAAATTACACACCAAGGACAGTGGGATTTAATGTCATCAGTACTAAATCAGAGTCAAACCTGGTACTCACTCCCATTTTTGCCCTGAGCAGTAAGTCATGGAGTACCTCTCTAATACTGATTTAATTTACAATTAGTTTTCTTAAATGCTATGGCTACACCCTATCTCACAAACGTAATTTTTAACCTTAACGTGTGATGTAGTATGAAAACTGCCAACAGAAATCATTGACTGCTTTATTATAAATAAGAATACTTACAATTATTTTTAAATGCCTCATAAATCCACATTGTCTACTTTATTGATTTCAGAAAATTTCATTTTATTTCCATAGTTATATACCATGATCTGAGCACTTGCCAAAAAAAATTCAAAAAAAAATTCAAAAATCACTTTTCTCAGTTTTAACCATCATTGAAATATCCTTCATTTCAAAGATATCAAGAAATTATCACTATTCACTTTCAATACAAAGCCTCTTACATTTCAGCTGTCATTTTCAAAAAATCATACAGAAAATAGTATTTCTAAGCAGAGTTCAGTTGCAGTGTAATAAGTAATAATTTCATCAATTAGCAGTATTCAGCATCCACTGAGAGTTCTCTCACTATTATTTTATTCATAGCGTCCTTTGTGGAAGTAGCATACTAAAAAGATCCATTTATCCTTCAAGGTTTTTCATAAATGTGTCATACATCTTAGAAAACAATTGGTTATTATTCTCGCTCAATCTAAATAACTATAATAACTTCCAGGTGTAAAACCTTTTTTTATACTTCCAATCTTCTTTACTCACATTATGGGTCTACATTTTAATAACCTATTCTAACCCTTCTACCTACTTTCACATGTGCATTCAGGAGTTTTGCATGGATGCTAGACATGCCTGGACGGGAGGGTAGTCAGCTTATTGTTAAGAGCAGAATAGAACTGGGTTTCATAGAATGCCCTTCACAATCAAGGCAAAGCCAAGCACTTCATAAAGAGCTAGATGCTACGACAGATGCTAACAGTGCAACGGCTGGCTCTAAAGGAAAATGCTGTGACTGTTACATTTAGCAATAGCTTGCTTGCATTGTCTATTTTATTTCTCCTTCCCTCCAGATCGCTCCACATACACATCATCCCATTTCTTCTCACCCAGAAGAACATGTCCTGCCTTCTGTCCTTTCATCTCAAGACTGCAAAGGGCTCCCTTCAAAGCAAAATGTTATCATTCCTTAATCCACATAATGGAGATGTGATGGGGCAGTATGAGGACCTCTCTTAAGGCTGGGTAGACATCCCTGTGCAGACCACACAGCAAAATCAAACATCCACTCTTAGGATATATTAGCCCAAATTTCAGTGACGCATCTGCCACACAGCAGCCTGCTTCATTCTCTGCAAGTTTGTCAGTTTGTTGTCCAGGAAAACCTTGGCCAGGACAGTTCATTCCAACAGCAGTATTGACACTGAAACTCTCTCAGAGCACATCTAACAAAATCACAACAAAGAACCAAGGAAAGCATGCAGCAATATATTAACTACTAAACTAGGTAGCACAACAACCTATGTGAAAACTGGGCAGAACCCCATCTCCACAATGTATATAAACCTGATGACCACTGTGCGTATGACTAATACTTAAAAGTTCTTCTTTAGGAAGACGAGACTAAGATCAAACTTTCAAAGCAGCTTTCTATTTTTTCACCTCATTTCTACATTCTCTAAGTGGGGTGCATAGGTATATCTATTAAAAAACTGCGGACACTGGCAAGATGTGTAAATCAGACAGTTTGGCTGACTGGACACTTCTCTCTTTAATTATATAAATAATTGATTTTGAACCTGAAATTAAAATGTCAGAATGCACCATGATTGCCTTTACCTGATGACTACCATCCCATCTAAATGGAAATATTTAGATTCATCACCTAGATACTTTTTTTAATTAGCTTTCAAATGAAGTCACAGGCAAGCATGTCTTGCCTTCTCCGATTTGCACTACTGGTGTCAAGTTGAACTGGAAAGGCCAACCATTTCAATGAACTAAAATAAACGTAATTTTAAGGTCAAGTCACTTGTAACACTTCAGGCAGCAAATGTCATACTGAAAATAAAACCGAACCTTGGCTTGAGTAGAGATGAAAGGTTTGGCATTTCAAGGACTTCATTGTGGTTTTCACTTTAAATTTACAAATAAAATACCAGCATCACATATATTAATATTTATCATACTAATAAGGATTTTTGAATCTATATGTGTAAATACTGGAAGCATTACTGAAGCCAAAATACTTCTATAGGTAGGCTTATCCTAATTTCAAATGTTGATGTCTCTGTTAGACCTAAAACCACTCCAAATTCCACATTGATTTACCATGATCAGAGATGCCTCAGTAAGAGATCAGATGTTTCATAAGGTCTAAGTATGTTGACAGAGGGCAGAAGTGAAACTGTTCAACTCAGTCCACAGCATAAGAAAACAAGGATGTTTAAAAAGGGGGTTATTTCTTTTGTTCTGAGACTACACATTAAACATGTGTATTTCTCCCCATCCCCAACCTGCACAATGTGACCCAAGTACTGGCCATCTAAGGTTGACATTCTGTGGCTACCAGATGGAGTATATCACCTCCCACCACTCACAACGTGTGCTAATACATGGACATCTGAGGGAAAAAACACATCTCATGGCTTTGACTAAGGACTACCACTGTTTAATATGGAACCTCCATTTATCCTAAGCCCGTCACAAATACACTTACGGGTTTGATATAGACATGCTGGTTATCCAGATGATGCATTTCCAAGGGAAATAAACCCCTCTTCTGTTTCAAGGCAGTTAGGGCAGATTACACAGTGATTTCTGAGCTGTCTTGGGGACATACCAGAATTGCTTAAAGATAAGATTTTTTCATTCTTTCTGCTTGCAAAGAAAACCGGATCTCTTTGGCATCAATCTGGGCTGGGAGTGGTGATTCTACTACAGCTTAACTAGTTAATACCTTAAGTAGCCAATATTCATATCTTAAATGTTTGGATAATATTAAGAAAAACCTCCTATACATATCTTGACCTAAACAGTACCCACATACACTTGCTTTAGCATTTCAACCTCATGGTGTCATCTAATTTTTGTTGTTGCTGCTGGTTTTTCTCTAATGTTGTTTAAAGAAGCTTGCTCACTTGAAACCTATATTCTATGCCATCTGCAACAACAACAAAAAATATTTGGGTATTTCTTATAGCTGTAAGAGTCTGTGAGGAGTAAAAAACAAATTTAAACTTAAGACCCAGTCTGAATTACCTGTTATTTCATAAAAGAATACACCTGGTCAATTTGAAGGCAAAAATGTTCTCCTTATTTCCAATAAGCATTATCATAAGAAGAAAACCAGATAATTTAGTGCATTTCCTCCAGTTCTTTACCTGCTCTCTTCCCCAATCCAAATCTGGCCTGGATATATCTGATTTTCTTTTATATTTACATTTTGAATTATGGCATTGCATTTGAACTGCATATAGACCAGATGACAAAATGCCCACCAAGATCTGTGTAGTCGATCTCTGTTGGCACATTTCACAAACTGATGCTCTGCACATGTAAAGACGCCAGAGATTTATGCTGTGCTGATCTGCAAGAAGAAATCTGCCCTTATGCAGATAGTGCCCTTATTTGACAGTATACAAATGACAGCAAATGAAAATGAAAAGACTTTGAATAACATGCCCACACAAACGCCACCCTCTGAGCTTCTGATAAGACATTTATGGCCAAAGGTTTCCTAATCCCAAATGTTTGATTTCTTTGCCAAATCACATACTTGACGAAGTCTCATATGAAGGCACAAATCCTGCTCTTCTCAAAGGCGACGGCACAGGGCAGGGAGCAGCGTGTGTAACACTGTACTGATGAAATAAAAAAAAGGAATAGAAATCATATGCTAATAAGAGGAGGGAGGTTGCCAGGCAACCAGGGAGGGAGAGAAAGCAGTTTTTGATTTGAACTCTGTGCTGTCAAAGGGTTAGCGTAGCCAGAACAAACAGGACACATTAAATCCAGCTCGTCTGCAGCCACCAGGAATCCCAGCTTTTCTCAACATTTTAAGTAGAAGAAGTGTGTTCCCAGATCAGTGCCAGCTATGTTTGTATTCTCTAGGTCATTTTACTGCCACTGGCAAAATGGTACAGGATAGGATAGACGGTAGCTTTTTGAAAAGCGTCCATTTGAAATGCAGCAGCATGTACCTTTGTGTAGCACAAACTGCACCATGCAGGTAGACTGGCTTGAAGGACAGAGATAGCTGTGCAACCTTGGATGCAAGCAAATCCCAGTCCATCAGATAGAGCCACATCTCTCTCGGCAACACTGAAAAGTGTGCAAGTCTGCTACACTGCTAAACCTGCACCCCTTCAAATGCATCTCAAAAGACTGCCCTGCACCACTGCACTCTTGTTACATCCGATGGGCAAAATCCCACTTTACAGATCTCAGCTTCCTATATCAACACGTAGTTTTACTTTCCTAAGGAGATGCAACAATAAGCAGATAAAAGAAGAAAATTCAGGTACAGCCTACAACATAAAATCATCATGAAAAAATCATCATTTACTTAACAGAAAGGAAAAATAACTTTGAAAACAAGAAGAAACTAAAATTAACTGAAGTGACAACTCTTAATTCCCAGCCATGAGAAAAGGTGGGAGTAGCAGGTCTTATTTTAAAGACCTTCTTACAAAGAGATAAATTTTTAAACTGTGGAAAAAATTGGAAATTGAATTCATAAGTAACATTAGAACTCAAAGGTCGAAGGAAAATGAACACCACAAGAGTCAATTCCGCTCCCCCCTCCCCGACAATATCAGCACTTTGGAGGACTTGACTGACTCACAGGGCTACAATTTAGCAGACCAGCAGCAGCAGAGTCAAGGCCTTACATAACTGAGCATCCAGAGGATTCGGATATACATCATGAGAAGATAAAATGTTTCATATATAGAAGACTTTCCTCCCTACTTGACAGACCCATTTTTAACCTGATGAGGAAACCATATTGCTCAATTCTCCAAGATAGACATATTAATTGGGCTCTATAATCTCCCCAAGGTCTTAGCAATCATGCTGTAACTGCTGCTCCACTCAGCTAAGAGTTTCCCACAATAAAACCACTATGTAACAATGAAAACGCATGAGAAATTCATTGAACTAAAATAGCTAAACAGGAAGTCGTTTCCTCACTGATTGCTCTTCAAATGACCCTAGGAAAACACAGTGATCAATCTGAAACAGCCATCTGATCATCATGGTAACCTATAAAGCAACAACTTAACAAAATTCTACATATTAAAGCTTCGTTATGGAACTTCAAACAACTAGCAGGTATCTACAACAGAGACAGACACTCTAATAATTGGGTTGGGGCTTTATTAAAATAAAAGTTTGGCCTAGATCAAAGACAGCTAGCTTCAGCTATTTATTCATATAACCTTTGCTTGACATTTTCTGAGCCATGCCAACTAGTAGGGTTCCCTGCCATCTTACTGAAGTTTTCCTGTGGTTTTAACAGTAATCTTTATTTTTCAATCCTTGTCCTGCTTCCTCCTTTGGTGAACACCCAGCTTAGCTGTCAGATGTACCTTCGAGGCACCAACTTTGCTACCTGCAGTTTTTCACTGCTCTAGTCCATTTGTATTGGAAGAATAAACCTGAAAAGGGAAACTTGCTTACCTTGCTGTGCTTTGTAGCGCACTCCCAAGTATATATCCCAGGGAAAGAAGAACCATCACTGCTATCAAACCTGCTAATTTAAGTAGTATGGAAACTGCAGGTTGTACAACAAAGCTTCCTTGAGCTTGGGGGCACTTCCCAGGTGGCCCTTACAGAAGCATGGCACAAGAAGTCCTGCTCCCCCATCTACCTGACCCTGAAACCAGCTGCATCCCTTAAGTTCAGGTGTGCTGTCTGCACCCTCGGTGAGATGCTCAAACAAGCTATAACCTCATTCCACCTTCATTAGCGGCCTTCAGAGAACAATGTATGTACCTTGTTGCTGAAGAAACTCCAAAATCAACGTGCGTATGCCTGCTGTGCGCTGAGGAACTCCTGGAGCCTCCTGTGAACTAAGGTCAGCACCTAACGGGCACAGTCTGGCCCTTAAGAAACACTCCTCTTTACCCTGAAGTAAATGTACTTTGTAAAGCTTTTGTCTGCAATAAGCAACTGCAACTTAGTTATAACCATGGTTTACACAACCACAGAGACTAGAGTACAGTGCAGGTGAAGCACAACAAACATTAGCTTTCTAAAGTAACAGCAGGTAAAGCACCTGGATGAATTTTATAATACCCTTTCAAACAAAAGAGTTTGATTTCAGATCCACCTATACTTTCTAAAGTTAAATGGAATGAAAGCTTGACACAGTTAGTGGTGATGTTCATAATATTGTTATATATTATATGTAATATAATATGTTTCTTAATATATGTATTATCTATTATGTGAAAATATCACAAACTTACCCTAGTAATTCTCAGATTGCTATTTCAGAACATGGCACTAGCCCTTCACACCCTTCCTTTTATTCCCACAAGTCAGGCACCAGTGTTAACATCTGGAAACAGCTGTGACAGCAGGGTAGGTATGCAGCTGCTGGCCCAGAAAGGAACTATACATTCTTCAATGCCCATCTCCCTTTTAAACATATGCAATAGATGATTCAGAGGGAAGGTCAGATCTATGAAATGCCAACAGGCTCTCTACCTACTTGAAGAAGAATAATGCTGTTTCATACTAAGCTATCCTGGGGAGCTGGGTGCTAATTTATTGTCAATGTTTCAGATTTGTGGCAACAGTGTGTCAAAGCACCTCTGCTCTGCTAAGAAGCCTTTACCAAGGAGGCTGGGGGACCTACTCTCACTAGACAAGAGGGACTGCAGAGAGAGACTGGAATGCAGTCAGGAAATATTGTTCCCTGCATTCTATGTTTAACTAATGTCATTCAAGGTTGTGTCATCCTGCATGAACTTAAGAAACTAAGTTAAGATTTTACCCAGCACTTCATAGTTTTGCCATTCATTAATTTCTGAGTACTTGATCTAACAATCTTAATTCTTTAAAGAACCATGAAATAGAAATATTTACGTATTGTCGTATTGTTTACACACAATGATAGTAAGGAACCATCTAAATAAATAAATAGAAATGAAGGAAGGCAAACAAAAAGGGAAGCCTTTCTGTCCCAGAGTATCACAGAAAAAGTTATGTATAAAGACTGCAAACAAAACCAGGAGTTTGAATTTACATTTACCACAGTTTCACATTACAAGTTAGAAAGGGAATGCTGTCCTCATACTGTAGATTTCAACATTTCTTACAAAGATCTAGAAATGCAATAAATAAAAAGCCAAGACAAGTCCTTGCACCACCCATCCAGGATCGGTACTTTCACCCATGGCTATTTTGGAATGGGCTTTCTTTCCTTTTGCTTACAGTCTGCACTCAAGGAATAATCACAGCACATTTTGATAGAGTCGCCCAGATTCAAAAACAAATGCGGTGTTTGTGAGGTTGGCAGTAGTCTGGAGAAGTTTTTTGTTTGGTTTGGGATTTGGGGTTGTTTGGGTTTTTGTTGGTTTGGTTTGGCTTTTTTCTTGCCAATGTTATGTTGGGTTTATTTGCTTTGTGGGGGTGTTTTTAACGCTAATTTTTTTTGGAGAAGATCCTATATTTTACATCATAACACACCTTGTCTTTCACAATTTGGAAAGCAGACTTTTAGAACAAGATTATCAATGTAATTTCTTCATCTTCTTTAGTCAGGCCAAAAGATTTGCTCAAGAGCTGAAGCTGCTAAATAGGAGGACAAGAATCCTCAGGGTCAGCTTCTTGGAATTTTTCTTTTTTTTTTAAATAACTTGGAGAATTGGACATGATTTGAGCTACTTCTAGCACTGATCCTTGGCTCCTCTTTAACCAATGACATCAGTCTTTTTATCTACTCTTAACTATCTAAAAAACAGAGTAATATCAAGACTCCAAAAGTCACATTTAGTATTTTAATTAAGTGAACTATGTTTGAGATGCTAACCAGTGAGATGTGTCATGAAATAATTCATTTAGTTTTTATACCATAGCCAGAAGAGTGACCAAAACATTCAAGTTATGCTGCCAGCACTAATATTGATAAGATTGCTCTGCTCAACAAACAAATTTCTGAGAATATTTATCTGCAGTGATATAGGCTTAGCTAACATGTACTTTTCCTATTGCAAAGAAAAAGATTTATTTTTTTTTAAATGCACTACTTTTTCCCCTTAAAAAAAAGAGCTGCAATTAGACTATCAGTACTTCTCGACATATTCATCTGGGAGAGAAATCATACAGTGACTAAATTTATTCGAACAGATGGGGAATGGACAATACATTTGGTTAGAAATAGACTGCCTTGATTTCCTTGCTAATTTAAATGAGTGATTAAAACAAAAACACAGGAAGATGCTGACCAAAGTTTCCACTTTCAACCTGAGAGTAAAGCAAATGGTAGTAGTCTTTTTCAAAATATATCAGTCATCTAAATTATGTAGTGCTGCATATTATTACCAAGTCATGATCCCACAATATATTGTTCTTCAAATCCAAGTCATACATACCTAGAAATGGAAAACAATATAATCCCAGAAATAATTTGCATTACAAATTTGACTGAAGTCTTCAAAAAACCTGTATTACTAAAATCAAACTTTTGGAATAGAAAAAGAAGAAAAATCCCAGATTGGCTTCTCTGAAAATGCTGAACTGGTAAAAAACAGACATTACTGATTTCATACCACAGAGCCCTCCTAACTGCCAGGAAGACTTCTAAGATAGTTCATTCTTTCCACCCATTCCCTGTTTCGTTCTTATCAGCATATCCATAAATCCATCTCTGGACATTAGTCATGGTTTTAGCAGCAGCTTAGTTAGGAAATGGATGGGATGCAAAAACTCAATATGAGAACTGACGATAAAATTAAGTCACAACTGACGTAGAGGTGACAAGCTGCTGCTGTGTACCTTTGTGTAATATGACTGGGCCCTAAATGAGCAGCAATAGCCCACCCAACTTCAAGGTATACCACAGCAAAAAAAGTTGTGTCAGGCTAGAACAAGACTGTCTAACTACAAGTTTTTTTATTGTCACTTGGTTTTCACTAGACTCTCTAGAAGAGCTGAAGCTTGCAGCCACGTGCAAAGTCCTGTGAAGGGTGGGAAAAAGCTACCTTCAGTCCCAACCATGCAACCTGGCTAATATCAGCAGGAGTCCACCACGTTACACTGTGCAACCCTCGATCCCACTCCACCTCACCTCCCCCTTGCAACAGGCCGTGCCTGGACTGTACCTACTTGCCATGCGACCTGTGGCAAGGACTGTCATGAAAAAGCGTTACATGCCCCAAGTACTGGAAACCACTTTCAGCAAGGGTGCTGCTCCGCCGTCCTGCTCAGCATCGCACCCAACTGAGACAGGATGCAGCAGATCAGCTCAGCTTGA